>MU131247.1:1368-12020 GCA_015039435.1 Imleria badia
GTTGAGACACCCTAATGACTGTTTTTGCGAAATGTCCAGGGTTAGGTAAAGCGGTTTATTCCCGCTAGTATGACAGCTTAGCTAAGAAACTTGGAAATCCATCTGGCTGCAGTTGTACAGGCCTACTGTACCTATATGAGCCCAGACCTCCACAGAGATTAAAAACCCATATCTCATGGGATGCAGCCAATTCTATACAGCCTGGAGACAGACAATGGTACACAGACAATGGTTGGGAGCTCTACTGCCCCCGAGCGCGGGTACCAAGTGCCAATGCCAGTGGCTGTGGGTGACAAGAGATCTCCTGCAAGGATCATCAATTGGACATATATATATATTGAAACTTATCTGAACTCTTGGGCCAGGTAACATAGAGGGGGTCGTGCCACGTTCTCAAGCGCATTTAAGTCTGCCCATAATGAGTACAGTGCTAGTGGAATGAAGGGCAAAGTTGATCACCTTGGTTTCCGCACCCAAAAACTGTGGAGAAAGCCACCAGCCCAGACCACTTGGCAAGCAAATTATTCCCCCTACTTATATGATAACAGTTGGTTCTTTTTGGTGTGCGCCATGGCATGAATGATGAAATTTTGAAACGCCATTGCCATGTTAGTGATTATTTGTACTTGTTTGTGTGTAATACCATCAGCTCAGAGATGCTCTCGCTCCCCCTCTGTTCTCCATCTGCTTGTGTTGTGACTGTGCTTGTTGTTTGCGCGACCTGCTTTATCTGCATCGTTTGGCGCGTTTTGTTGTCCCGGTCGAGTTTGGACTCACGGTCCGCTGGACTTCTCGTCGCTCCTTTTTGGCGTCTTCCGACTCTTCGTGCTCCGGTTGAGCGCGCATCATGCGTCGTTGTGAACCGCATGCGAGACGTGCTACGGTCTGTCGTCGATGTGATGCATACCCTCGTTCATCGCGCAGATGCTGAGCTTTTGCGCAACATGATTTGTCCCATTCTTGATCAGTCCGATGTGGGCTCGTCGTGTATGGATTCGATTTGGTTAATACAACGCATATTTGCTGGTGCGCATGCTATTGCTATCTTATTGTGTAGCACTGGGTGGACAGCCTAGCAGATCACCAACAAGATAAAGTTAACTCACCCTCGAAGAAGACTGACAGCATTACCAGTATGTTCAACAGAATGAATAAATATCCTTCCCGCTAACGATTGACGAAACCTGAGCAGGGGAGAAACAGACGTGGTTAAAACAGTAAAGCACCAAATTTGAGCTGTCCCGTGTTACAGATTATAATATCGCCATGCAGGACGCTTCCACGGATGGGCCCCGTCTATCAGTGCTGCCCCCGCGCCGGGTAACTAACTACACTGACCACGTTCCACTCTCGTCGAAAAGCGGGCGCTGTTCATTGTATGTCGACCTGCTCCCTTTCCGTCCACATGTTAACAAATGCGTGGACAGCAAATCATATGACCAAGGAAACCCTTCCTTCAAGTTTTCCTCGAGTGATGTGCAAGATTGGCTATGTACCTTGTAGGTGGTGATTGATCATTGACCAGGTGCCGGGTTCATTATGTGGGTTGTGCGGCGCCGTTTGAGCACGTGTGGCGCCGTATCGTCCACGGTTTCTTTCGAGTGCGCCGGATTTGGGGCCAAGGCTGCTTAGGGCTGATCGACGTTCTACATTCGATCAACGAAGCGCCCGGTGACGAGGAGTGAGCTTCCTTGAAAATCTTTTTTTTGCCAGTAGGTCTTCGAACGAGTACATGGATGGGACACAGTGCACATTACTCACAACATAATAAGGTATTAATTATAAACCGTCGACGTTCCATTCATCTTCCTTCTATCGCGTGCTTGGGCTGGAGCTCGACATCTCTGACCTATAATTTACCACTGTGTTTGTTGGATGAAAGCAGTCCCCCGGCGAGTACGCACGTCTAACACAGGGCCGAACTAGTTTGGGTGCTTCGTGAGTAGGATACATGCATGGTCTCTCTCCTACTATCAAAGCAACGGATACCCTCAAATCATTGATCTAAACAGATAATCGATGCGACAAGCTAGCCTACCGACCCTAGTGGTACTACCGGATGATTCTATCCCGGATAGCATGGTCAACAAGCCCGAGGTGCTGATCCAGCAAGTCGCGTCCGTCATTCTCTTTAGCACCTTCCGTGAGGGGAGACATATTTGCCCACTCGCTACTTTCGCCCCACAGCATCTTGAACTTCCTTATCTTCTCGTCCTGCCACGTAACCTTGAGATACTCGTATACAGCTCTCCAGGAACTGTCGAGTGCACCAACGACCCAGCTACGTGATTGAGGTCAGTACGACCGTCCGCATCGTCCAGGTCGGATATCACTCACGCGTGATGCGTGCTCACTGCTTCGCCCGCAAAGTGCAAGCGTTTGCTCGCCGCAGGGTAAGTGAGCGACGCATACAAATCTTGGAATTGCCCAGGTGCAAAGTAGGCGTACGCCCCTGAGGAAAAAGCTATCATTGCATCATCGCGAGCGGTGTTGTCGACTTTACCTATGGCATATTCCCCACGGTTCCAATCCTGGACATGCATGTCGACAACTTCTTCCTTTAGGTATTCGTATGTCACATCAGGATGTAGACCCTTGTGTATCTCTGCAAGATTGCGAAGCACAAGGTCCAGAAGGACCTCTCGGGATTTCGTTGTGGCAAGGGAACCAAGGCGGTTCGAGTCTGATTTCCAGGAGAAACTGGCAATGAGCACTTTGGATGGCGTATCAGAGTCGACCCCGTGAGACGGGTAAACGATCGAGCAGATAGGGAGATCTGTGAATGTTTGTCCACCCACGATCCCCAGTTTCGTGGTCCACCAATTCGATTTAAAGAGTATCGCGATCTTGGTGGAGGGATCGTATGCCAGGGAACGCAAGGCATTCTTCTGCATGATATTCAAGCCTGCACCGCTCAAGTCGACGGTACGAAGAACAGAAAGAGGTAATGTAGATATGACGTGAGAGTAATTGTGCGTCTCGTTACCGTTCACTGTAACCGAGACACGTGGGATTATTATGCTTCTCCTAGGTCCATCATGGTCATCTATGACCTTGTCTTGGTCGACGACAAGATCGACCCTGTCATCAAGCAGTTCTTCTGCACAAGGAGGTTGGTGATCCGAGAAGCTGATCGGAATGTCGACGGTCATATGACCTTGACTTAGAGCTGTGACTCGCTTGTCGAATCGGATGAAACATCCCTTCTTATTTAGATACTCTTCGATCTTCTTCGGCAACGTCTCTGACCCACCCCTACCCAAGTAAGATGAATTAGACCAGGTCTGACTTATCAGTGATGGAACCTACTCGAAACACTTCCATTCTACGTCCGCATAGTCGGTATCACCTATCTTGGTAAATGCCAGCGAATCGAAGACGATCTCTACTAACGCATCTTCACACTCATCTCGCAGAAGTCCGCACCAGTTGATGACGTTGTTGGGAAGATGCTCTGGAGGAAGTTCAAGGTGGGCACTAGGTAGGTACTTGGTCGCCATGTATGATCGGCCAGTGTACAAGTCGTTGGCCATGAGAACCTCCCATCCTTTCCTCTTTCTGGTTTCAATATCCTGCACGAGCATTCGGGTGAACGATCGAGTGACGTCGTCCACAATTGCATCCACGCCTGCGCGAATATAATCAGCATCCACGTCCATCTCTTGTGCACCGAATGGCCCTTTGGGTGCGTTGGAAACTGGTTCACGGATACCGTTGTAATAGTTGAAACCCGGCTTCAAACTATCCCGAGCTTGAGGATAAAAAGGTATCAGGTTGTCCCTGACACGACCTCGACCTTGATTCAACGGTCCATATTCGATCAACTCTGCCAATCTCTTCATAACCCCATTCTTATACCGTCCTTGGCTATCCTTCTTCGGGAATGGGAAGCGCATGGCGCCTGCATCCTAGGCAGAGAAGGTCAGCGTCGAAAGAGTGGATGGGACAACTGAAACGGCACACGTAATAGTCGTATCTGCCCCCGCCTGGGAATTTATAAGTGAACATACGACCACCAGTACGATCTGAGGCCTCAAGTATTTCGTATTCGATGTCGAGAGAGTCAAGTATCAGGGCTGTATAGAGACCGCCAATGCCAGCACCTAATATCCCAACTCTGTTCTCGGGGAGAAAGCGCAGCTCGTCGTCAGGAACGTCGAAGGAATCTGATTGACCAGCTTTGACGGATAGCTTCGCCCTTAGGCGAGTGTGATAGTCTTGGATGATATTTCTACCATAGAAAGCAAGCGGATTAGATTCGAATGGCATCAAGGGTATATGTCAAGGTGTGGCTGCTCGCGGTGGATTTCGCGGTGGGGGCCGTCGGAAGCTTACCAGACGTGCGTGTAGCACCTGGACTCCTGGAGACGGCTTTGGTGTGGGAAGCATGGAAATTAAAGATGCACCTGCCACTGGCTGCCAGTGGGGTTATATCGCTTTAAGTTTCACCACTTGCACCGCCAATTTGATGCTCAATGATTACGGTGTAACCCAGTGGAATGAGAGGCAAATTGCCAATGCCAGTGCTCAGCGCTCAGTGCTCAGCGGTGAATTCGGTTCCCACGCACCCTCAATGTCATCGTCACGGTCAGCGGAAACGACCTACGAAATTCAAAATGACCAACGCCTCGACGAACTGCATTCGAAAATAAGGACATTACGAGGCGTATATATCTCCCTACGAGCAGTTAAATCCTGCTGATACGTCCCACAAGGTCACCACAGACATCTATGATGACGCGGAGCGCCAGAACCTAACGTTAGACGACGCCGTGAGTTCGAGCAGTCCAGCTTGTCCATTGTCGTGTGTAATGACGTTTGGACAGGGCAACACGTTCTCTAGCTTTTCGTCTCAACTTTCTCACTCATCGCGCCGAGCTGCGCAAGCGTTTGGTCTCGCTGGTGCTGGTGGTGTCCGTCAAACACGCATCATAATGTATGTCGTCGGCGGTTTCGTTGCGTTTTGGCTCCTGTGGAAGACTAAGGGTTTTTGGTGGGGTTCGAGCGGCGAGGCTTAAACGGTCTTCGTGCGTGATTCTGGCTGTGAATCTTGTTCACTATGTCACTAACTTCATGGAGAAGGCAGTACTCCGATATAAAATAGGCTATACATATAATACCAAAGCATTTATCTCTTCGTTGATCCGAGTCCGCCTTCACTGTTTTTATGCCATGTGAGTCACGGCGTCCATGTGGCTAGAATGCTCTTCTCACTATCCCACTTGGTTTTACAACACAAGTACGATGTGTGGAATAGCTACCGTCGAACTTTGGATGTCCCACGTGGTTGCTGATGGCTCCACGCGGCGCTCATAGCCTCTTTTGCACTAAATGCTTTTCTCGAGCTTTCGTGTTGACCAGAGAAGAAGCCCTCATTCAGTGTTGGACATTCATTTGTCAAATTTCGAATCCAAATCCTCCCTGGCTATATTTCCTTCCCCTCTAGGGATGCGGTGCCCACCTTAGGTGCTATGCGAACAAAATGAGCGGATGAGCAGTCTTCGACCCTACCTTCCTTTTCCCACCAGACTGATTTGGGCAGCGCAGCAAGACGTATGTTGAAACGCTGCATTATGACACATGGGCGATAGTACGTCGGAACTACTCGTTTCATCAAGATCTTGCGATTCCACTGGCCCACAGGTTACGGGCCGTGCCACGATAAATGATGAGAATATATTTCCCACATTGTTAACTTTCCACCCATCCTCTTACTTCATGTCTCTCGCCAAAGGAGTCGCCCTCATCACGGGATCCGCCCAGGGCATTGGGCGCAGTATCGCACTTCGTCTTGCGAGGGATGGGTTTGATATCGCCCTGAACGACGTCTCCCCAAAACGTGATCAGCTGCGCGCTGTCGCTAATGACATCGAGAAGATCGGTCGCAGGACGCACTTGGTTCCCGCAGACGTGAGCATCGAAGGAGAGGTGAGAGGAATGATGCAGGGCGCTACAGAAAAGCTCGGAGGGCTGGATGTCGTGAGTCCCGTGTTGCGCTCCACGGTCAAATTCGCTCACAACTCCCCCTTTACAAGATGGTAGCAAACGCGGGGGTCGGAATGCTAACAGACTTGCTCTCCAGTAAGCCTCACTCCCAGCTTTCCGTACCTCGGACTGACAGGGTGACGCGTTGTAGCCGGGCTGGATGAGTGGGAGCGAATCATGGCTGTCAACGCACGTGGGACTTTCTTGTGCTATAAATACGCAGCTGCACAAATGATAGCACAAGGCCGTGGAGGGCGGATTATTGGCGCAAGTTCCGTTGCTGGAAAGATGGGTCACCCTTTAGCTTCCGCGTATTCTGCCAGTAAATTCGCTGTCAGAGGCATTACGCAGACCGCCGGTAAAGATCGTACCGCTTTCCCCGTCTTGCTCTAAATTAACAAATACAATTATATCAGCGGTGGAGCTTGGCCGGTACAAGATTACGGTGAATTCCTATGCTCCCGGTGTCATTGAGACCCCAATGAGTACGTGTCCATTCGTTGTCTTGTCACTAAATTACAGTTAAAATCTGCACAGCGACTACCGTGTTGGGGGGGCTCGGCACGGCGGATAAAGAACTGGTGGAATGGACCATGATGGTAAGTCGTCGCATCCCTCTAACGCATGCTCTCTCTTTGTACTCATCGTTTTCGTACATCGCTGTAGCACGTGGGCAGGAGACCCATCAAACACGATGGTCAGCCAGAAGATATCGCGAGTATCGTGAGTTATCTTGCCTCGAAGGAAGCACATTTTATCACTGGCAAGTATCCGCTTATCTCCTTTGGAGTGTTATCTGACATTCGTTTGATCAGGACAATGCGTAAGTTGTGACGTTTTTGTTGAATTGGAACTAAATGAACGTTAACAGATTGCCGTTGATGGCGGAATGACCCTGTCTTGAGACGGATTCAAATTCCATGCTAAGAGTCTTGTAAATATAGTCAATGCAGTCACCAGTCTAGCAGTGCATTCGGTAGAATGTCGCCTAGATTACCTATTGGAATTTTTGTCGAAAGGGTGGGAAATACTGTACGACAAATCGACCTAATTCGCCTTGTACTCGCCTAGTCTGGTCACCAGACTGCCAGTGCTTACTCTGACTATCGCCGACACTGCAGTTGGGGAGCCTGCGGTCGGTGCGGCGGTCTCCGTGCGAACTGGGGAACTTCCACACCAATATACCTGCGCACGCAGGCATATTCCCATGGGTGCGCGAGCAGTGGGAGCCCTTTCGGGCATCTACATTGGCATTTATTCGCTGGCATGCGGTCCCCACGGTGAAGCCAATCACTGTGGGATCCGCATCTCGCCATCCAAGAAATCAACTGACCACAGCATTCGGCACTTTAACTCATTCTGTCGAGCTCATGTCGAACGCCAAAGGGGTTGCACTCATCACCGGATGGGCCCAGGGTATCGGGCGTAGTATCGCACTTCGTCTCGCTCGGGATGGGTTCGATATCGCTCTGAACGACGTTTCGTCCAAATGTGATCAATTGCGTGCTGTCGCAGACGAGATCAAGGAAATCGGTCGAAGAACATTGTTAGTTCCTGCGGATGTGACTGTAGATGGGGAGGGAATGGTACACGACGTCGTCAGGGAACTTGGCGGGCTGGATGTCGTGTGTACGACGTGCACTGCACTGGAGTAAGCGCGTTCTTAACTTGACATAAAATGATCGTAGCTGGTGGCAAATGCTGGGGTTTGGGGACTATCACCCTTGATTTCGAGTAAGCCACGCTCACCAACTCTCACCAACTCGAGCTGACACGACGGTGCTCCTCAGCTGAATTAGACGAATGGGAGCGGATCATGGCTGTCAATGCGCGAGGGACTTTCTTGTGTTACAAATATGCAGCACAACAGATGATCAAACAAGGCCGTGGAGGGCGGATTATGGGCGCGAGCTCCATCGTTGGAAAATTAGGAAAACCCTTGTTTACTGCGTATTCTGCTAGCAAGTTCGCTATCAGAGGTCTTACACAAACTGCCGGTAAGGACCGTGTTTTGCCATCTTGCTCCTAGCCGATTGAATCAGCACTGGAACTCGGTCCATACAACATTACGGTAAACTCCTATGCTCCTGGTCCGATCAAGACGCCGATGAGTAAGTGTCGACGAAGTATCCGATCTCAAAGTGGAACTCAATGCCAATGCCAACAGCGGCTGGCTTGTTAGATACTATTGGAGAGTTTGCCAAGGCTGATCCGGAAATGGTCGACCTGTGGAGAAGCGTGAGTTGCTCCATCTCGCACTTGCCACCGCACGACTGTGTTCACATACTGCCCGTAGCGCGCAGCTACGAAAGGCCTCAAATATGATGGTCAGCCAGAGGATATCGCAAGTCTTGTCAGCTACCTCGCCTCGAAGGAAGCGCACTTTATCACCGGTAAGTACTCGTCATTCTTTTTGTTGAAGTGCTCACCTTTCGGGCTGTGCCAGGTCGAAGTGTAAGTCCCCTTCCCTTTTGTTTCCTTAATAAACCATTGAACTGGTCCCGAAACTTTGGCATGCTCCATGAACTTGACATAGATTACCGTGGATGGAGGAATTGTCTTGTCATGATTATGAAGAGCGGATATGATGTGGGATCTGATCCCTCGATGTCGGACGGATGTTCTGAATGTATTTCCAGTATTGTTTGTAGTTGTTGCATCTGTGTAAGTACTATAGGAGTGCGTGCAAATGGATTGGGATGTAATGTAGTCGATTTCACCATTGAAATAGTCCCCCAACTTGCTACTTCCAAATCAGAAGATCCCCTGACCATCTGGGTGTGATCGCCGTGCGCCGTTACTTCACTAGATACTTCACAATGTTTTCCCGCCCAGGCTTCAAGGATTCAGAGCAGCTGAAATGTCAAGTTCGATAACTCTTCCGAGTCTGCACTGAATGAACCCACGAGCATCTACTAGCGCTCTGTAGTGCGAGTCGCAATGTCATGCGGCAAGCAGCGATCAAGCTCGGCTGTTGAATCTGATACATGACGATGAAACGGTGGATACGACGGGTCATAAACACTAGCTCAGAGTACGCGTCGCCATGCCCCGGCAGGGGTCCCGGTCAGTGCCTGGAGTCCCACACGTTCTAGTCCGCTCCTGTCGTAGCTAGTCTATCATCCTCTTATGGCACCGCTGGCACCACACCATCAGGTGTCGGTATCTGCTCCCTAGCTTCTCTCCCACCCTCTGGAGCATCATGTCAGTTGCAACGGGGATTGCTCTTATCACTGGATCAGCCCAGGGCCTTGGACGTAGCATCGCACTCCGTCTCGCCAGAGATGGGTTCGATATTGCTCTGAATGATGTCTCCTCCAAACGTGATCAGTTGCGTGCTGTCGCGGAAGACATCGAGAAGATCGGTCGAAGGACGCTTCTAGTTCCTGCAGACGTGACAATCGAGGAGGAGGTCAAAGAGATGGTGCAAGAGGTTTCCAAGGTACTTGGTGGACTGGATGTCGTGAGTTAATATCACAATTCAATCAACAACGTCCTCGGGCCTGAGTACATTCTTTCTAGATGGTAGCGAACGCAGGTATCGCTTGCCAAATGGCATCATTGGTCTCCAGTATGCCGGCGTTCTTTCAAGCTTTCTGTGGCCTGAACTGACTGGACTATGTTTTGCAGCCGACTTGGATGTTTGGGAACGGGTCATGGCCGTCAACGCGCGCGGCCCTTTCTTATGTTACAAGTACGCAGCGCAGCAGATGATCAAACAAGGACGTGGAGGGCGGATTATTGGCGCGAGCTCCATAATTGGGAAATCGGGAATACCCTTAAGCACCCCGTATTGCGCCAGCAAGTTTGCAGTCAGAGGTCTAACGCAAACTGCCGGTAAGCCTTGGCCATGTCTTGTTCTCTCGGTCAGAGCGGTGATTTCTGATCAAATCAGCACTTGAGCTTGGCCAGTACAACATCACAGTGAATTCCTACGCTCCCGGTCTCATTGAAACGCCAATACGTATGCGTCCGAGTCGGTGTATCTGATCCGGCAATGGGACTAAGTGCAGGCTTGCAGTTAACGCCGTCAAGAAAGTTGCGGAGGCTGACGTGGAAATGCTCAAGTCAGCTATGGGCGTAAGTTGGCTCAATTCCACTCGTTAGCAATTGCTACCTCAAATTACCCATAATAGCGCCTCAGCATGAAGGTTATCAAGCAAGAGAGTCAGCCGGAGGATATCGCGAGCATCGTTAGCTACCTCGCCTCGAAAGAGGCACACTTTATGACCGGCAAGTATTCCTTTGTCTTGTGTTCGGCTTCATTTGCTTACCTTTCGGATCGTACCAGGGCAATGTGTAAGTTCCAGCCTTTATAATATTGGATCGGGTCCCCAGAGGACGCTAAATGAACTTGACGTAGATTACTGTCGATGGAGGAATTATCCTTTCTTGATCTGAATTCCGAGTTTCTGGGGAACGAACTTGTTCCGAATGGAAGGAGACTCAGATTGCTTACTATGTATCTGACGCTGAAAATATTATGTGTAGTCATCCACCACCATTTGCGTCAACACGGCAAATCAACACGTTTTTAATGTTTTCCTCACATCACTATAGGCTGGACTATCAAGTCTTGTGTATTGTATGTTAGATATCAGCAAATGAATATACCAGAATCAATGGATCATGTATCCTGATTTCGAGGTGGAAAGTAGGTAGTATCA
>MU131249.1:0-15756 GCA_015039435.1 Imleria badia
GAGTTCAGAGCCACATTCCATTCGACACATTGTCAGAAACGTAGTACAGACTTGTACAGGACTGCCTCGTATTAGATGTAAACTAGTACATAGTAGTCCTGTCGAAGCTTAAACCCCTCTCTACTCGAATGAATTCGTGGACCCAAAAAATGTGGTGACAGCACCAAAAAGATTTCACGGCAGGCTGGATTTCTCGGTGTGGTTAGTCAAAATTTCGCAATGGCATCGAAATTTTGCAGCGGGGCCACAGATTTTTTCGGCGCGACAGGATAATTTTCGGTGTTGTATTATTTGTGCAGATATTCCGCCATAAGATGAAAGGGTCGTTCCGTGAAAAAAAAAAGAAGAAAGGGGTGATCAGAGATGAGGTTATGACCGTGACGCCCACTCAGGCTGACCGACTTGTTGTAGTACGGTCGCAGAGAGCTGTATGCCATATGACGTTCTCCATGAACGTTTGAACGTCAAATTGTTGTCCAGCATATGCCAGTGGTGTCGACGTCAACGCCTGCTTCGTTCCATTGGTATATACATAGCTCAAATTCATCTCATCTAAACATCCAGTAATTCAACCGCGCTGCGCCGCCGCCCACCTCACCGCATCCCGTCTCCCTTTCGAAACATCCACACCAAACCATATCACCAACGACGCAGCCGTACAAATCGCAAACAAGAACGGGAATCCTTTCCAAATATCCTGCGTCTGGTCGATGATCGCCTGGACGACGTATGGTCCGACCATCGACGAAGCCCGGTTCGAAAGACCAAACAGGCCAAAGAACTGCGCAGGCGCGGGTGAACATTGCGGTCAGGAAAAGACGACAGATAGCGTACCATGTTGTCGAACCCGGGTGGACTGAGCTCAGCCATCATCGTTTGCGAAAAGGCATAGTAGGGCGCTTGGAAGATGCCAAAGAGGACATTGTACGCCCTGAGTACGATCAGCAACGCGCGTGCAGGTGCTCCAAAAATGTCTCACCAAAACTCCCAAACGTTGTGGAACCTTGGTGGAACCGGTTATATTTCTAGACAAGGGGACATGTTGATCACGACTCACCCAAACTTGTCGGTCCATATGCCGATCATACCCCAGAGTGGGATTAGAATCGTCACGACGTTGGTAACAACAAACTACGATCACGGTCACGATGAGGATCGCCATGCTCATAGATCACGAGAAGAGCACACCATTTTCTTGGTACTGATCTTCCAATAACGTTGAATGTACCAGAACCCAAGGGTGCTCAGAGTTGACGTAATAGCTTGCGACAAACCGAGATATGTATTCTGTAAAAACGAGAAGCTGAATTTGTCGTTCTGACAGATGGAGACGAGGGTGCCGGTGGTATTAAGTCCCTGAAAGGCGCATTCAGCCGAGTCAACCAGTGTAAAGAAAGGAGGACTTGCATCTGCTAATAAGAAAAAGGCAAAAAGATATACAAAGGTATATGGGAGGTATTTATAAGTCTTGAGAGCCGCCCAGATCTGAGATTGATGTCAACATGCTACGTGTTGGGTCATAAGACTACTTCAAGTTGTTTACCTGCTTCCATCCTATGGTAAGGTAACTCTCGCCTTTGGGGAGAGGAGGTCCCGAGCGAGGAGACTGGTATATGACTAGACCGCGATCAGCCACCTATGAATGTCCCGTTGATGAACACGTACACCACCAAATTCCGAGCAAAACCCAATACGAGTTGTCGCTATCGCACATCCAGTGATGAACCATTTACAAGAGAAGAAAGAACGTACAGGGCCAGTGTATAATTGTCGACCTTGGGGTCGTTTGCCGTCTTTGGTGGAAGGAGGAGCGCGAGGTTCAAAAGTAACGTGACAACATAACCGACGTTACTGTGCACCTGACGCACAAGAATGAGCATAGATTCAGAGTTCAAGCGCATGCCTAGACCCACCGTAGAAATATTACTAATCCTATTCTTCTCGAGGGACTCTTCCCTCTCGTATTCCTCGACGGAAATCTGACCATTCTCGTATTTTTCGCGTAGGCTGCGGGAGTGCGGGGTATTTCGGGCGAGACGGGGGAATGCAGCAGCGTAGAAAACCAAGGTTGCCCCGTATGAGACGAATCCAACGATATAGAGCCCCATTGCGAGTTTCCAGCGATCCGGAGCTAGACGAAATCTTTCAACACGCAAAAACATTCATCCAAACGAGACGTACACGTGAGTGCCATACAGGCATACTGTGCAGCCCAACAGATGACGGTCACGGTGAACAAGAGCCAGCGACCAAAGGTGCCATAGTCTGCCGCGGAACCGATGGTGGTAAAAAAGGCCGTCATGATCGCAAAGCTGATTCCGTTGGCGACGAGGACGACGCTCGCGATGGATTTCGTACCACCCATCCAAGGGAGGACACATTGGCCCGAGGCGGTACTGGAAAGACAGGACGAGCCTGGGCCAACGGCCGGATCGTAGCCAGCGGCCGTAGCGAGGCTTTGGAACAAGGTCTGGGTATAACCGAGAGGACCGACACCCTGTGGGACGGGATAGTCATGAGCAACAACACAAGTTGGAACGAGGACATACGTTGTCGCCGTTGTAGTAGACTATGTTCGGGTCAGGAAAGAAAGAAACGTGCAAAGGAGAGACGTACGATAGTAACTCCAGAGCTCCTTCCTGGTGACTACAGGCTCGTCTTCTTGCACCGTGGCAATGAGCCCGCTCGACTTGATGACCTTGACGGATGAGTCTGAATCCGGGGTGGAGTCGCCCTTGTTCTTTTCGTCGGCCGGGTCGGCAAACTGAACTTGACGCTCTGGAGGGGAGACGAGCGCCATGGTGGGTGGTCTACCGTAATCGGGGCGTAAATTTGACGACGCCTAAAGAGAGAAATGGACGTACCTTGCCATCATGAGGTGTTGATGTCACGAGAACAAGATCCTCGTGGCACACTTCGATAAGAGCTGCCTCGCTTAAAGTTAAACTTACTTTCCTCTCAGCAGCGCGCAGGACGATATCAGGCACGCTCGACAGCTGCAGTGTCGCACGCGCGCCGTGTTTCCGCCCAGCAAACCTCTGGCGCTGGTAACCGCCCTGCGATATCATCCAATGCAGCTGGATGACAGTCGTAATTTGCAATCGGAGCGCTGCTCTGCTCATCTGCTCGGCTTACGGAGCATGTTGTAACGGAATGAGTTAGACTACACGTTCATGTACCCGACAATGACAGCCCCCTTTGCCTTTGTTCCCCGCGCTGTCTCCAAGTACACCAAAGAATGGCAAGGAATATCCAGGCCTCCGCCGTCTCCCTCCCCACCACCCGACCCCACCACCGATTCAGACGATGAACACACCGAACCAGCCCACCGAAAGCACTCCACACAAGACATCGCCTCTCTCATCTCTCTCGCCCTCTCCGACTACAACATCTGGCTCGACTCCGACCTCCGCTGGAAGCTCGATGCCTCTTTGCAAGACGACACCTCCCCCGACAACGCCGCATGTACGTCTTCCTCTCCCTCATCCTCTACGCACACTGACCACACGTTCACAGTCGTACCCATCAACTACCTCCTCCGCCGAGCCCCGTTTCGCGGTTCACTACCCTCGGCCAGCACCAACCCCGAGCCCTCCGAAACCGAGGCTCTCAAAGCCCTCCGCACGCATGCAAGTCGCACCTTCGAGGTGCGCATGCGTCTCCCCACTTCCACTTCCTCTGCGTCCGTTTGGTATGGCACCGGAAAAACCTCTCGCAAGAAAGACGTTGGTGGATACGAAGTACGCCGCAGAGACTGGGCGACGTTGCGTGATTGTTCGTCGCGTGGGTGGACGCGTGCCCGCTGGGACGAGATGACCGCATACATGGTGCGTTTCCTCGCTCCCTCCCCAAACCTCCCCTAATTTGATTCCCTCCAGGAGTGCATACCACCCCAATACCGTTCCGTCGGGGGCATCGCCCGTTTCGCCGAATTGCTCCTCTCGGAGACAAACGCAGACGTAGTCGTGGAACCACGTCTCCGCGTCCAATGCGTCACCCTCCCTCCCCACTACCTCGACAAACCCGGGGACGCGCCCAAATGCAAAGGATACGCCCTAGTCACCTTTTCGAGCAAATCAGACCTCGATGCTGTCCTTGACGCGTGGCCTTGGGAGCGGTACCGCGTACACGTCCCCGCCAACGCCAATGACGACGGGAACGTGTCGCCCGTCGTGAAAGAAGCGCACAAGTATGCATTGCGGGCAACCTCAAAGGCACGTTGGGACGCGCTGAACAAAGAGTACCTCCTCTATAAACAATCCCTCGTGGAAGAGGTGGCGCGCGTAGAGGTGGAGGTGGAGCGCCTAGGTCAAGACGCGTCCGACTACGACTACGACCACGAGGGCGGCGAACCCGCCGCCTTGCCTCACCCACCCCACACAGAAACGCAGACCCCGATGCAGACGACGCCCTTCTCGCACTACCCATTCGACTGCCTCGTCTTTGTGCGCAACGTCCACCCAGACACGAACAAGACAATGCTCAAATCGCTCTTTGCGCAAGCATTCCAAGATCAAGACCAAGACGGAGCCGCGTCCACGGCTGGTCTCGACTATGTTGACTTTAACAGGGGCATGGACACGGTGCGCATCCTTCCTCTCTGTGTAAGACTAAACGCTAACCATCCCACATATCCCAGTGCCACCTCCGTCTCGCGTCCCCAGACCACGCAACGCAATTGATAGCCTATTTTGACGCTCGACCCAAGACGCAGGCGCATGGACTGGACGCGACGGGCCGGGCGCCCCTTGCAGACGACAAGCCGATCGTGTCGGAGAGGGTGCAAGGAAAAAAGGAGGAACTGTATTGGGAAAAGGTACCCGACAAGGTGCGACGCCAGGCCGTGGATAAGGTCGTCCAGGCACAGCGCACACGTGGCGCCGAGTGGTCCGAACGCAACGGTGCCAGCGGAAGCAGACAGAAAAAACGCACGCGAGAATGTTGAACATGAATGCAATGCCTATGATGCGTATTAATAGAATTGCTCTCCGGGCATGCCTGTACCCGAAATTGGTGTTGTTGTCGGAATTCCAGGCCTGCACCACCAGTTAACTACACAGGTATGAGGTAGAGCGTACTTCTTTACGAAAGGTATAGTTACTATTGCGACCAACGGTTTGTACTTATGCGCATTAAGCATTTGCTATGTGACCGTTTTAGTGATACGAAACACACAGGCGATCGTCGACTTACCATCCAAAACGAAAGTCACTGCAGTGTTGGACAAAACAATGAGTGCACTCCTCGCAGTGTTAGCGTACGTGATAAAGGCGCTGCACGGCGGGGTTCGCTAAGTAACCTATAACGAGCAATCGTCAGAATGATGGATGGCAAAATTAAGGTTTACACACCCATGCGTTGCTAGTAGGGTGACGGTGCAGGATTCAACTTGGCCGATGTCATGATCGATGATCCGCGTGGCATCTGGGGCAGCTCAACCATCATGATTGACACCTGTCTGGGATACCTGAGATAAGCGCGTTGGACAATGCAAATCATCTCGTTGAGACGGAGGGTTATACTGGGGCACAACACAGGTGGGTGACCGTGGGTCCGGCCAAGGATAGGGTGTTTCTGGGAGATGAGGTGAGGGTACACACGTGGGTTTGAGGCGTGCGGTATTGCACTGAATGACAGGGAGAGAGCGGTAAACACAAAAGGTACCTTATCGGCTGCCTGTACGGACTGAGAGGGCGAAGAGATGAATGAGATATCGCGTGGCGTCAGACCGACACACCATTGATACCCATACCTGGTCTGCATCCTTGGAGATGCACGATGACACTACCAGCGGCGCTTGGATACTTGCTTCAATCGCAGGTCGTGAGCTAATTGCCAATCCATCGCTTTGCTCTTGTCGGCAGGAAGGGTGATCAGCAGCGACCCAAGCAGTGGGGGTGTACTGCCAGTGTAAACTCCGCCTGAACTGCCCGCCGAGTCGCCGATGAGCCTTCCTGGACTGTACCCAGACTCCGGCACGTTTCTACTATAATCTCCTGCGAACTACATAGAACCTGAACGTGACATTAGTCGAATACATAACCTTTTGCGGCACGGTCCTTCTAAGTTCTGCCAGTGGCGGCTGATGGGATTCCGAGTCAGACACTGGCAGTGGCGACGATTAGTATCGCATTCTAAGCCCCCAAGAAAACCAACTCAACTCCTCTTCGTAACCAGTCATGCCCATCCTCCGTGAATTCGACACCCAGGATGTCCGCCCTTGGTATGAACCACAACTTGATACTCGGGCTACCTTGAACTTTCCTCGCCCATTTGTCGCCCCTCCCCGCCTCCCTCACGGCATCCGTCAGCTAGATATTGGCTGCAACGCCAACATCCGTGTCACGTCGACGCTGCAGCAGATTACCGAGTCCCGCGCTGACTGCCACATGATAACCTGGGCCGACACTACTCTCTACAGCGGCGTCGATCATGTGATCGCTCTTGCACCTGGCGATCTAGAGTTCTCTACTGGCGAACACACGCGCAACCTCTTGACTAACCCCAATAACCCCGCCTCGGTGCGCGTCAACTTCGAGCGCCCATTCGTCACCCCTCCCAAAGTCATCGTATTCTTCAACGGCATTGATCTTGACAAGAACTATAACTGGCGCCTCAGGACTACGGCCACTGAGATTGACGCAAAGGGTTTCACGCTCAATATCGAGACCTGGGCGGATACTATACTCTACGCAGCGCAGGCTTGCTGGATTGCGTATCCAGAGGATCGCCAGCATATCTTTAGCACGTCCGTCAACACCATGGCCGTTCGTCCCTGGAACCAGCCACAGCTCAAACAAAGCAGGGGAATCACGTTCGACCCCGTCCAGTTCTGGAAGAAACCCGCAGTTTTCGTCGCCTTGAACTCTATCGACATTGGCTGCACGGCCAATCTGCGCATTAACGCCTATGTCAATGGCGTCACCAGGACTGGTCTGGTGTGGCACATTGATTCGTGGGGTGACACTATCCTTTACTCTGCCGGCGCTAGTATCATTGCATTCAACTAAGGCTTGGCTGCACGGACGGTAAGATCCATTTACCAATACGATATTCTGACTTTTCACAATTGCTTGGCATGTCGATGTACTTTCTCCGCCCAATTTGAAGTTAACCAGTTACCTTCATTCCCACATTCGAAGAAGGGGTGATCGACGGGTAGTATATACAACATAAAACACAATTTGCCTAGGGTTTTGGATCTGCATTGCCGAACGTGTCCACTGTGATCATCTTAAGAAGTGCTGGGAGCTTGAATGCTGTGTCGCGCAACAATGGGGGGGACGAAGCATAATTTTGATTTCTTCAAAAGACCGGCCGAATACCTTGAAAAAGTTATTAAGAATACATCGCCTTGCAAAACGTTGGTCTAGCGTAGTACGCTGATTCGTGAGGTCTCTCATGGTGCCAGTATTTCTATTCTGACCCACTCATAGTTCTCCGTTCACTATGACACGCGGGTGTACCTGTGCTTTTCCCGGACACCAGCGGAATGACATCACCTTGGTTTCATGGTTTCTGTGCACGCAACGAAGAGGTGGCATGTGAATGTTCGACATGACTTTGCCTTTGCCTAGTGGTCCATATCCTTGTTTTATACGGTTGAGTAATGATCAACTTCTGATGTCAGAGAATAAGGGAATGACTTGTGAATGTTGCACACTGCACACTGCGAAACTCAAACGCAGGTCCCAGTAGTTTCAGAGTCGAGACGACTCTATACTCGAAGCTACGCGTACTTTAGTAGACAATGACGATGACACACACCTTCACTTCACTAATCAGAAACGCACGCGAGAATGTTAAACATGAATGCAGTGCCAATGATATCATGCGTGTTAATAGCGGTCCCGAGATGCTCATCTTGATTGTAGAATCCTATGCGAAAGCGACATGATAACAGGTATGATAGAGTAGTGTGTATTTGAGGGGGAAAAAAAAAACAGCAAGCAGCATCATTCTATCCGTGAGTAGGTGCCTATGGCCAGGGGGATTCTTACCCTCTACAACTCGGATTGCGGGATTGTGGCAGCTCGCGGGACAATATGTGTTACTGTACGGCACGAGTGAATGGAGAAGCACAATGTCACTGACACATAAGCACTAAGTAGTCTCTTTCGAGTTGAATTCTGTTCGCTTCCCGAGGGTTTATAAACGGTCGAACATCCTGGACGATAATTCCCAACTCCTTCTGAGCCTCTCAGCGGAATCTTTCATTTGGACGCACCGGAATTACTTTGCACCTCATCACTATGCATATATCATCCTCACTCGTCTCCTTCGCATTATACCTCAGTTTTACTGCTGCTGCAGTTATCCCGAATGCCAACAGCAACGACCCGGGAAGCGTTGAACGTGCACTTCCACTTTATGGTGTGGGAGACCGGTACGACTTTTGATATCACCATACTGCTTACTGAAGGTGACGATGGTACAAAAGCCCTCGGGCCACGTGCGTCACTTCCGGTCGTCGGGCCCGGGTCACTCCCGGTTGTTGGGTCACTCACTGGGTCAGCTACGGGCGCCCTTCCTCTTAACGGCCTTCCGCTCGTTGGCTCGCTCACTGGGTCAGCTACGGGCGCCCTGCCACTGAACGGCCCGGGCCTTCCAGCCGCAGGGTCACTCGGTGGCAGGTCACTTGCGGTCGTTGGGAATCCGGCTAGCACACTGGGTAAAGATGTCGACCACGGTCCACCTGCATAACTGGCCGAGTGAGAGTTGTTGATACGCTGTCGGATCCAGAGTCTACTAGACAGTTAGCCTAGTCGTAGTATTACAGGTGGAATGATTCAAGTTCAGATGCACGTGGCCATTGACACCATATAATTATTCACCTGGCACTGGCAGTCAGTTGGGCCTGACCCTTGCACTAGAAGAGTTTATTGAATGAACAGCCAGTGGAGTTATTGTATGATATATCACCTACATAGTAATAGCATCCGAAGAATTACCCGAGGAAGCTGAGAGTGTACTTACTATTCTTCATTTGCGATAGTACCTTCAGTAAGTCGTACTGTAAGACACTTTTTCGGATCACTTTAGATGCTCATCCAGCAGCGAACGCATTTCTCATACCTAATAATCCATATCTGCTTTTTGAACTGCTTTTCCTATGTGTACTGGGCAGCCGGGTCGACGAACACAAACACGGTCACGCACCATGTCATTGTCAGTGAACATGAACATGAACGTTTCGTCGCAAAGTTCTGGACGGCAAGTTCAACTGCCCTAAAATGTGGCTGCGTTATCACACTGGACGTCATGTTAGAAGCAATTGACCCACGTAAATACTAGGACATACTAGGAGACAAAAGGCGCATAAGCCCGTCGAGCTTTCTGTGCTCGCAGCCGCACTTGTGGAACCGAGTTATCTGGATGAATCTCGTACTACTTGCTGAGCCTCGCTCGCATGAGAAGCCTGATCCATGACGTCAAGCAAAGTTTGGCAGGAGGGAAAAGGTTTGATATGCAAACGTCCGTTGTGTAGCTTTACGTTGCTGGCGAGGCGAAAAGGCAGTTTCCGAAAAAAAAAGGAAAGAAGAAAGGAAGTGGCCCGTGGGTGATCAGAAATGGAGACCATCGACAGGTGTGACGAGGAAAACCAAGGTTGCGCCGCAAGAGATGCATCCGATGATATAGAACCCCATCATCGCAGGTTCAAGTTTCCAGCGATCCGAAGCTAGACGCCGTCGTTCAATGTACAAAGACACCCACATTCAACCTGGACGTACACGTGAGTACCCTACAGACATACTGTGCAGCCAAACAGATGATGGTCACGGTGAACAAGAGCCGGCGACCAAAGGTGCCATAGTCGGCTGCCAAATCGATGGTGGTGAGCACTGAAAATGGCTGTCATGATTGCAAGGCTGATCCCGTTGGCGGCGCGGACGACGCTCGCGATAGATTTGGTACCACCCATCTAAGGGAGGACATATTGGCCCGAGGCGGTGGGGCCAAGACGCGCCCGACTACGAGGGCGGTGAGACTTGGGTGAAACCGCCGCCTTCCTAATCTCGGTCCAGATCCTAGGAGGTGTCCGAGAATGTTGAGCATGAATGCAATGCCAATCATACTCGTTAACATTGATCCCGAGATGCCCATCTTGATAATAAATTCCTATGCGATAGCGACATGATAGCGAGTATGATAGAGTAGTGTATATCTGAAAGAGAAAAACAACAGCGAGCGGTAATAGTCTATGTATACGTGAGTAGGCGTACAGATGAGCACCTCGTGTCTGGTCATGATCATTACCTTTTTTTTGGCAATCAATTTTCGCCTTCTTGTCGTAGTCGGTCTCTGAGACGAACGAGTGCTCTCCCGAGTTCGTTGGCACCGTCGCCCATGTGCCCATCACCCCAGTACGTATTCTCGTCCGCATAGACAATGTCCGCAAGACCCGTACGTAGGAGCAACGACCGCAAAATCGGATGTTGCTTAAACTTGAGATACAACACGTCCTCCATCTACTCATTGTCAACCAAACCACCTCGCAAAGATCAGACGCAACGCACCGTCCTCAGAAACACCTGCCCCCAATCCGATCGAACGTGTTCCTGAAAACTCGCCGAGAGCGGGTACATATCGTTCACGTCCCTGCACGTCCGTATCCGCTCCTGCAACGCTGGCTGGTGCGTAAACTTCATCGCCTCAAGTAAATGCAGCGCCGTCGGGTACATCTTGTTCTTGTACATCACCCGGTGCGGTGAGTGGTTCACGAACCCCGCGTAGTCGCCCGTGTGGTCGAACTTGACCGGCGGGCCGACTGAGGGGGTGGGCATGTCCATCGGGGACGTGCCGTTGGCGCCCGGAACCATGGCCGGGATGACGATGCTGGTGAGTGTTTGAGACCGTGAGTGGCCATGGCGACTCCCGCTCGGTCCTATGCCCATGTCGTTTTGCTCCGAGGTGCTCCTCGACCGGAACAACCCCTTCATCGGTTTCTTCCCCTTGTCCCTTGACCCGAAAAGCCCCGCAAGACGCGACGACGGCCGCGGGATGGGCTCAGGATCGTCGAAGAGCACATCGCCGCTGTGTTGCCCGAGGAGGTCCGGGAGCTCGGCGGGGAGGTTCGCAAGGACGTGTCGGTACGGCGAGGTATCCCATATATCCGCGGGGGGCGGCGGGAGCGGGTTGTTGGACCTCGGGAGCGTTCCTAACATGGGCATCGACATCGGCTCGGGTGTAGAGAAGGGCATCGGCATCGGCATCGGGCCAGGAGAGGTCGAGGGCATAGGCATGGAGGCGGAAAAGGGTGTTCGGCCGGGCTGTCCGGTGGGTAGGGGACGGACGGGCTCATCGATGCTCGGCCGACGGTGTGGTGGGAGATCGGCGGGGCGGTAAAAGTCGGTGAAGCGGATGCGCCCGGAGTCGGGTGCATGGCGGGGCGGTTCGGAGTTGACGAACGGGGGAGGGGGGATGACGGGTTGGGACGGAACGGGGGAGGGCGGGAGTACCGGGCCTTGGCTAGGTGGGGCTGGGTGGGGTTGGGACATCTGCGTCGGGGCCGTGAACCGTGGGGCAGATGAGAGTGGAGGTGCGGGCGCGGGCGCGGGTGCGGGGACGGGCATTTGCATGGCTGTGGCAGGTGCGAAGGGAGGTTGTACTGGCGCAGCGGTGACCATCGGGACATATCCCTGGGGCATGGCGAGGACGGGCTGCTGAACGCCATAGGGTTGTACGAACGCCATCTGCATGGGTGCATAATACGCAGGAAATGACGACTGCATCTGTGGGTCTGCGATTTTGGTCAGCACGAGCACGCTCAGACGAAGTGAGAGCGCACAGTAAGGGAGGGGGTATGTGGCGGCGGGGGTGGGGTACTTTGGAATGATGAAATCGTCCAGTTTCTCGTGATCCCTGCCTTTTCTGCTCTTTTTCCTGCTGGACAGCGACCAGTTGAAGCCCGACTTTGAGGGAAGCGGCGGGTCGTTCCTCGGCGTGGGGAACGGGTACATTGTGGGTCTGGATGAGCTGGAACCCATCGAGGTGAGCAGTGTGGGGTTCGGATGGATGCCACGCAGATAAGATGCCTCGAGGTCGGTGGAAATACGTGCTCCAGGGGCATTGACATGTTTTTGTGTTTAACCAAGTATTCAATTGCACTACTGGACAATCAAAGAAATACAGCAACATCAATCATAGCGTGAAACTCTACGCCTTGGTGGGCTTCGAGATCGTGAATACGAAGGAGACCGTCTCCCTCCTCGACCACCCCGCCCACCCCGATGCGGTGGCGAATCCCTTCGAGGGGCCCGCCTCTCGGGCTCCCGTGCTCGCTCGAAATCGCGGTCCCTCCCTGCAAAATCACCACTTCTTCCCCCACGACCACGTCCAGGACCCGCAGGCGCTGGGTTCGAATCACCCCGCCAATGGCCTCCACCACGACCCGGAGGAGCCGTGTGTGCACCACCGCCCCATCCACCATCGCTCACGCGACCAGGCGGACCAGAACGCCAGCCATTCGGCTGAACCAGTTTGGCGACAACGTCCCCCTGGGGTATATTGGGGGCAGCGCCTTTTGGAAGAATAATAGAGACACAAAGATAGTCCCCAGGTACGAAACGCAGTTCCTCGAGCGTCCTCTCTTCTTTTTCACGTTCGGTCGGTTCACGGTGTTGACCGTCCGAGTCCTCGAGCAGCCGAGCAGCTGGGGAGTCGAGCGAACCTGGTTCGCCGAGGATGTCGCGCGAGTAGACGATACCGAGTTCTTTTTGGGCAAAACGGCCCTTGTTGGCGCCATCCGCGTATATCGCGCGGAAAGAATACCGGGCGAGGGGGTGTCTGAACTCGGGGATGTGCGGCGCGGTGTTGCGAAGGGTGGTCAGGACTTCGCGCAGTGTGGCGTCTTTCCTGCAGATTCATGCGTCAAAAGAGCAAGGGCGTTAAGAGACGCGACGACGTACCAGGTAAATAGTTGGTGTTCATCGGTCGTCGGGAGCGTGCCTTCTTCGAACAACGAGAGACGGTGGAAGGTGCCCACCTTGACAAACGACCGGATGAGAAACGGCGCTGTCTGTGAGGGTGGTCAAAAAGAAAGTCGAGGGTGGAGATGCGCACGGACCTTTTCTCTGGTGAGGTGGGGTTGACCACTGGGCGACTCAATGGGCTCGGTGTCGCTCATGTCGTCCGTTCAACTTCAGAGACGCTAACGTAATCGCCTGGCAATATCCGGAGTTTGAATTAAAGGGTGCTTCCGCGGCGCCGCTACGGCTTGGCCAGTTCGCCGCCGTAGGATCCTTATAAGTAAGCTTAGTCTTTTGAACTCTGTTTTTTTTTAATAGACTCCAGGACGGACATGTACCGCGTGGGTCGTCTTCGGCGGAGCAAAGTAACAGCGGTCATACTTGGCTGCTCCAAGTTTGAGCGCTCACTTCAAACAATATTCACCGTGCCCGCGATGGTCGGAATATGTGAGCGGTTACAGAGACCACCACCGTCTGCACAATGTGCCTTTTTCAGTCTAAGCATGTTGGTATCTCTCACGTTCATGCCGGCGTTTCATCCTTGAAGCCGCGCAGCTTAGCTGCCTTGTCTCGCCTAGATTCGGGATAACACACATAGCCTTGACAGCGTGCATCAAGGGGGTTCCCGACATAGTATTTAACTTCCCTGACAATTCATGTCCACTCGTCAAGCGATCCCCCACCATGCCCAGTGGAGGATATGAGTTGTTGAAACCCGACTCCGTCGATACGACTCGGACACCCTCACCCAGGTCAAGGTATCGCCTTGTCTCTGCCATCGCCCTCCTCACTTTGGCTGCGTTCTTGTTGTCCAAGTCCGGTCCCTACTTATCTGCTCAGCACCACCGATCTTCTTTGGGCGTACACGACAATGAGGCTTCGGTCGGACAATGTGTCGCAAGCACTGTACCAGCCGCGTCGCCACCTGCTCCCGTGAACCCATGGTCCTCACTCACCATCTCCGAGATTGTGCAGATACATGACTGGCTTTTTGCCCCAGAACAAGGCCTCAATCTAACCCGAGGCGACGTCACTGTTGTGTCCGACAACCACCTTTATACCATTGAAGCTTACTACCCTCCCAAAGCCGCGGTGCTCGATTACCTCTCCTCTCCTTCCTCGGTTGGCCTTCCGCCTCGGTTCGCTCGCGTGACCATTCACCATGGTGCTGCTCCGGAGCCTATCGTGAGGAATTATCTCGTCGGGCCGCTCCCTATCGGACCACATACCAACATATCACCCTTGACGGAAATGTATCATGTGGATCCCATCCCCTACAATGCCCGTTCATTCGATACTCGCGACTGGGAGTCCCCCGAGATATATTCCAACATGGCCGCACCCGTGGCAGAAGCATTCGAGGTGACTCAGATACGATTTACTATATCTTTTCGTGGCTCACTGGTAGCAAGGAATTATTTGGTGGTCAAGCCGCCGGACTTCCGAATGACACCCTCGTTGCTGGGGGAAGAGGTCCTTTCAGCTTTGACGGATCATTCCGTCGCCTGTGGCTCAATTGGCGTCGTAACGTCCCGGGCCCTTTTTTGCACCCGCTAAATTTCTATCAGTATGTTGACGTCAGTGGGACCGACACATCTCAATGGAAGCCGCTCAAGGTTGGTATCTACTTGTTTTAGTGGCACGAACTCACCGGTTGGACTAGACCGTGTATAATCACCAAGTATTTGATACTACCGAGTCATTCTTGGAAGCACTCCACAACGGTTCGCTTAAACGTGCTCCATTGCCTGCTCAAGAAGACACAGACTTTTCTTGGAGTACCAGAAAACGGATCGGGCCGCAACGTGACTTAGATCACCTTCCCGGACCACGCTCCGTCTCTTTTGCGGGATTGAGGTTTAGAGTTGATCACGAACAACAGTACGTCAGCTGGATGGGTTGGGGAGTGTACCTTGGTTTCGATAGGGACATGGGTCTCAGTCTCTGGGACATTCGGTTCCGAAATGAGAGAATTATTTATGAGGTAGGGTTCTTCTCCATCGGTTCCCGTTTGCTTGTCGATATTAAACGTCTTCCTAGCTTAAACCACAAGATGCGCTGGCACAGTACGGTTCGTACGTCGTTTCTTGTTTGCGCGTGTATCGTATTTGACTGGACGAATGCCACACAGCTGGCAACGACCCTTTCCAGTCATCAACTGCTTGGCTCGACCGCTACTTCGGAATGGGTCACTCCGTTCGAGATATGCTGCCTGGATATGATTGTCCATATGAGGCAGTTTACCTGCCTGCCACGACGTTTGATCTCACAGGCATTTTGTCAAGAGACCGTGCCATCTGCATATTCGAGCACGACAGCGAACGGCCACTTACGAGGCACTTGGGGTATGACAAGGACGAATTCGGTGCTGCAAAGGGGTATCAGCTCGTAATCAGAAGCATAGCGACCCTCGGAAAGTACGTTGATCCTAGTATGCCCCTGCCGGCGAGATAATTACTAATAATGTTACACACACAGCTATGATTATCGTGAGTGGATGCTTTTGATCCCGTTGATCCCCGCTGATTGACCTTTTGGCTTCTTGCTAGTGGTATTACAAGTGTTGATTCTAAAACAGTGTCTTTTTACTGATGGAACCTAGTTTGACTATATTTTCCACCTGGATGGAACGATTGAAGTCCGCGTGTCGGCGTCGGGTTATCTCCAAGCTGGTTACTGGGACCCTGATCAAAGGAACTATGGCGCTCGCATCTGGGAAACAACCAGTGCGTGATCCAGCTCGTCGCTTGCAACTATTAACCCATTTCGATTTTTCAGTGGGAAGTCT
>MU131250.1:0-15683 GCA_015039435.1 Imleria badia
GGGCACATCCCATGAGGCGAGGAGTCAGTAGGAGTCAATGTGAGTCACTATGGCTGCCATGAGGCGAGCATGAGGTGCGGCAGCGCAGATCAGGGGTAGATGACTAGGTATGACTGTCCGGGCTGTGCACTGAGGTGAGATGAGGTGCATGAGGCAGCCATGAGGTTGAGCAGTCTAGACCCAGGGGTTATGAGAAGGGTTTCGGGTGATAGGGGTTCGAGATAGGGGCTAGATGCGAAACCGGGTGTAGGGACTTAGGAAAAATAGGGAAAAATAGGGGAAAAATGGTAGGGTCTTGTAGCGTTTGTAACAATTTCACCCCTAGTACAGTTTTCTAATTCCACACAAGCATTCCTCTTCTGCTATTTAAACACATGTAGTATATTCCCTGGCTACTTCACCCAAAAAATGAAAAGATTGATAGGAATGAATCAGGTAGTGACAAGGTATGGGTCAGAACTACACCTTGGTTCATGTATCACCACAAGTACCTGGCCATGGGAAGTCAGTTCAGAAAAGGACAGCACACTCTACATATCATCGCTGCCACACATACATTGAGTCGAGAAAAGTACAGGTTACTCACACTTCCCAAAAATGGTCTTCACAAAGGTATGGTCATGGGCCGAGAACTGGGTATCATCAGGTAAGGGCGAGATGGATCCAAAGGAGAGGCCCTGCTGTGGAGTGCTCAGCTCCTCCCCTACAGGAGGCTTTGGGGATGGCGCCTCCTTGATGGGCAAGTGAACATTGGCGAGCACCTTGGCGATATCAATCTTTTGGGTGTCAGTACTGACACGGCAGAGGGATGGGATGCTGTCCTGAGGACGAAGTTCCTGATGGACTGATGCATGACATCACTTGCCCCATAAAGGAGTCGACTTACTTTGAGTGCATCCCAGTTCATCGTCAACCATGGGTGTTCACAGAGCCTCTTGGCGTCTGGACGCCTTGAAGGATCTTTGTGGAAATGGTGTTCCAAAAAGTCTTGTAGTGCGTCAGAACAGTCCTCCGGTAGCGGTGGCATCTCGTCCTCGGCAATTTGGAACATGGCTGGCACATCGAGATCGGATCAATCTCAGTGACAACAGAGCGGAACGATACCCACCCGTTGTGCCGTTCATGATGTTCCATATGGAGGACGGCCGGTGAGAAGCTCAATGACACCCTAGGGACCAAATGTCCAATTTTGGCGAGGCACCCTTAAGTTCAATCACCTCAGGAACCATCCAGTTTGGCGCGCCAGCCACGTTGTTACGCTCGCGTTCCATCACTCTGAGATTGAGAGGGACACCAAAGTCTGACAGTTTGACGTTTGCAGTCTTGGTCATTAGGATATTCGCTGCCTTGAGGCCGCAGTGCACAACCTGGCATTTGTGGAGATCGTGCAACCCCTCCAAAATCTTGACAACATAGCCAGCGACAAGGTGCTCATTGAGTTTCCCAGAGGCCTTTATCATCTGCCCAAGTGGCCCGCTCTCCGCATATCTTGAACAGGAGTAAGCAGCGAGGTGTGGAATAAATGAGACTTCTCACTCAAGGACGATGTTCAAGAATTCCTCGTCTCTCACCATCCCCTCATACCTGACAATGCCTGGGTGCGCAAGACTCTTCATGAGGTCGACCTCCTTCATGAACTGCGTGACCTCATCTTCATTCAAGCCTTCCAGTTGAATGTGCTTAACGGCCACCATCTGACCCATGGTCAAGTTTAAAGCCCGATAGACGACGCCAAATTGGCTGCGACCAATGCAGTTTCCAAGTTACTTCGGTCGTATTAGCTCCGAAGGTAACACGTTCGAGACACACTCACAAACCGGACAGCCACCTTGCCCTCTTCTTCAACCACAATGGTCTGACGTGCTGTGCTACCGTCCATCGGCTCAAGACCGAGAAGATCACTAGTCCTACTCGTTACTCAGGGGGGGCTTAGGGGTCGAAGTAATCATCTTGATGGAAGGAACATCGTCACCTTCTTGGCCACTATTCCCTGGTGAAGTACTGACGTTGCGTGCCGTACCGCATGAGATTCTCGATTGAGGGCTTTCTGATCGTGACGGCAGAAGAGTCAGCTCTGGTGCTGGTAAATGTTCCCTGCCAACACCAGGAAGGGGAGATGCTATGCATCGAGGAAGCGGTGCGAGAGGGGAGTGGTTGAAAATAAAGGGGGGTATTAGCTGCTGCGGTAACCGCAGGCTTGTTGTCTTGGCCAGACAATGCTTTGTTCTGGTCTACGGCTGATGCATCAGATAGCTGTAAAAAGGAGGTAGCGGTCCTTGCCACGTGACAAGGGATGCGTTTGTTTGCCAACCTAAGAGGAATAGAAATGGGTATGTCGCCACTCCTTCAGGAATGACATACTCACTGGCATAGAACCACACCATCTCTGAGCGCTTCGCAAAAGAGCCTCCTCTCCCTTTCCTCTCTGGCATTACTTGTGTGCAAGGATCCCAAGCCCGTAACGCCGATTTGACTCGAGCTAGCACCTGGTAGAGCTCCACTTTCCCCCAGATTCGTTCGAGTCGCACCAAGGGTTGCAATCGAACCTCTACCTCGGCCCAATCTTTTACATGCTCGTTGCGTGCCAGGTGTAGTGGGGGTTTACGTAATCCCTTGCACAAAAGCGAGGTTGCAGTGTGAATCAGCTCCTGCTGTTCAGGAGTTGAAGGAGAGCTTAACGAAGCCACAGATGGGTCTAAATTGCGATTATAGACGCATCTTTGTGTCGGAGAAGCCGCACGGGATCGCACAGTAGAAGATGGGGAGGTTGGTCTCGACGGGGAGGCCGTTAGGCGCTGTTGGCGGTCCATGAAACTGCGTCTAGGTGGCTCCGCAGAGGCCCTATGAATATCTGCTGATGATCTGCGGGTGCTATGCATGGATGATTGAGCTACAGAGTCGAGGGGTGGTCGTGAAGTATCGCCCAACGGTAGCTTACTTGCCGTGGGTGATGTCGAGCGACTTGTGGGTAGGTGGCTAGACGAGGCGGAAATAAAGCCTCAGTGAGAAGTCGGAGTCGCTCGCCTCGTTGGTGTGCGAGCCTGACCTGGGCTTGGGTCGTTCAGAAAGATGCGTTATACTGGTGGCCACCGGTGGCGGGCTTGGTGAATCGGGAGGAGTTGGTAAACTGCAGCTCTTGTGAGAAGTGTCGACAGACAACCGAGCAGCATTGGGTGGAAGCGGTGCGAATAAGGGAGAGGGTTTGGCAGATCGCGGGGACGCTGCTGCACAGACATTGTGTTCTGGAGATGCCAAACAGCGTTTTTGTTTTCGACGAGGTGTCAGAGGTTGCGGTGCACCAATTTTCTTGACCGTGGGTTGCATACTGCTTCTACGGGCGCAGTCACGCGCAGTGAAACTAGTCGTAGGGTTCGGGGTTGAATAGACAGTCGTGGCAGGTTATGAATTTGAAGGTGGTGTGGGATGCGCATAAAGATGGACAGCAGGCGAGGACACCGAGGCTTGTCGTAGGGAGGGAGTGATGAAACTTGCCCAACCTGCCACGTGATGCTGACCATGACTCTCCGCATTGCTAACATGCTCCGTGCTGAGCCTGTCCTGGTCAACGGAGGATATGATCGGAGTTGTTGAGGGCGTGGCAGAGCTATGCAGGCCATTGAAGCACTACCTTGATTCAAATCGTTTGAACATGCTAAGCTTGGCCTTGTCCCAGCCTTGGCCTGCCAAGATGGCAGCCGAAGGCTTGACATTGTCGTCTTGTCCTGTGGAGATACCTTCAAAATCGTCATCACGGGATGGGAGTTTAGCCTGTGACCGCATGGCAGTCTTGAGACCGTGTTCAGAGGAAGATTGAATGTGTTGCCTGAAAGTCCACCAGGATGGTTCGGTTAGAGAAATCGTGTAGGGCTTTGGCGAGTAGCGCGTCAATGAACGACTTTCCCGTGCCTGCACTGGCTGGTTACTATTGGCAGCCTTGAAGTCGGATGGATAAACGTACCTGGAGGACCTTGGATCAGAGCGACCCTTTGGTTCAGACCAGCGAGTAGTGAATCCGCCTGTGTGCTGTCGAGTTTGATGGATGTCGGGGTGTGAAGAAGTGGTTGGATATCCGTGGTTGGGTTTCTGGCCAGTGGGACGGTAAGCGCGGAGGCTGTGGTTGATGGGCTACGAAGGGGGATGCTATTCTCCCAAACAGAATCTCCTCTGCCAGGGGAACGACCTTCATCGTTTGGAGTACCTTGAGCACAGACTCGAAGGCAAAAATGGCCGTGCTCATCTGAGTGAGTTTCACCTCTTTGGTGGTGTTAAGATTGAGAGGTGTTTTGACAAAGCTAGCTTCGCTGCAGACCTGAATAACCACGGCGGGTGGTTTCTTCACAAGCAAATCCTCCGCGCGCAAGATTGTCCCCAAGGTGAGTAGTTGGCCATCAACGATAAGGCACACCAAGGATTGATGGGTGAGGAATTTCGAACCGGGAGGATCCTGCTTGAGAAAGGACAAACTGATCACTCTCGTCGACGTTCTGTAATATCTTGAGCTCGTTGCACCAAAGCACGATCCCGCGTCGGGTACGGCTTCCCTGGTCTGCAGAACCTGTGTAGATCCCAATGATGCTCAACCCTTCGACAACCGCTCCGTGTGGGACCTTCTTCTTGCTATTCTTCGCAAGGATGGGATGAAGTTCTTCTTCCAACTCGTACAACATGTCCTCCCATAGAAGGCAAAATGCGTTATCGAGGTAGTCTGGGATGCGAGTCTCTTTACCGTCAGGGTCGTCGAGAGATGATGCATCTTGGGCGGAGAAGCAGTCGCCTGCCCAATTAAAGATAGGGACGGGGGAGACTGCAGGAAACGTGGTCAGTGGTAGTGAAGAAAGTGGAAGTAAGAGACAATGTATGGCCTCAATCTTCCTCGCACGGACGGACGGTGTGGTGGGGTTAATGCAGTCCCAGTCAGCGAGGTTTGTGTAGCGTTGCTGACGCGTGTGCCAGAACAGCTAGAAAAAAAGCTACATCAGCTTCTCACAATCCGTCGAGGAGTGGTGCACATGCTGTCTCGTCCTTCTTTCCGGCGAGCTGGCCGGGGATTTGGAAGCCAATCCAAAGGTGCGTACAATCACCTTCGTCGTTTTTGCTCACGTTCTTGATCGTGTTGATATGGAACAAAGCCCTGCATGGAGAATGATCGTCTGGGCTTTGTGGCTGACGTGTATCTGCAAATGGTCTCGACTAAACATTCGGAGAGTGTACAAAACACGACCGATCACTCACCCGCAAGTTTTCCGCATCCGTCTTTTGTTTGCTGCAACACCTTGGCTAGGGCAACGCAAAGCATGTTGGGGCGACGCGGTAAATACAGTCGAGCGCGTACCTTTGCTGGAAGAATGCAAGACAAGTGTTCTATTCTTTTCGAAAAGCAAGAAGGTCGACGTAACCAGATCTGTGGGGAGTGTACTGAGTCAGCGACGCGCCCGCTGCGGGTGACCGCGTCTGACTCACCTGGAAAGCCATGCCCTTGTGAATAGGTTCATCCTCTGCGGCTGGATTCCCCGAGAGAAGTAAGAGCGCCTTCGCATTCGTGATTGGTCCGAGGTCGTTGTTCATCCCCTGTGATGGGTCGGCTGGGGGGCGCATGTACCGCCGCCAATGGTGTCTGTTGTTGGTGGCTCAGTGCACGTTGGTGCAGACACGAGCGAGAGCGTCACGGTCGGGGGCGATGCAAAGTAGGACCCGTCGCCGAGGGTCTGCAAAAAGTCACTAGCGGGGCTGGTCAATGAAGCAGCGGATTTGAAATACACACAGAACAGGTTAATGTCGCAGGCACACACATGAGAATAGAGAACTCGTTGCCCAGCGTCTCTGGTTGGTAGAGGAGGGTGTTAAGGGGACATTCATCTACCAAGTAGCGTTGGAGGGCTGTTGCAACGTCGCGTTCACATAGACTGGCTCTATGCACCCGTCAGTGCACCAACACATGCTGTCGACAGCAAGAAACGACAGATGCACAGGGTGTCGTGTGTGACGACTCCGCGCTGTTCGGTGACGCAGACATGTCTTGTTTGTTCTTCGGTGGACGCTGCTCGTCGTGGCACAGATGGCCTATTTCGCGCTTGATGCTGTGGAACGCATCATCTAAGCGATCGTCGAGATCGTACAGAGACACTTACCAGCGCCGACAGTGCTTGCCCTCGTCGCACGTCGTGTGGCTGCGACGACCGTAAAGACAGGCGTGGTTGACTTTTCGCCTCTTTGTAAATTTCTTCTTCTTGCCAGCAATGTTGTTGTCTTTGGACTGGTCGTGGTCGAGGTCAGCACGGTTGACGGTGGCCATGGGTGTGTCGGGTAGTTGGCTATAACAGCCTATTGGTTGGGGCGTTGGACGAGGTCCGACAGTAAAGGTGCTACCGTGACCGTGCACCCGTGACCCAGTACTGCCACTGGTCACACGCATCACATCACATCCTGCTTCAATAAATCGTGACTCTCTCCCCGCCCGCCCGGCTTTTCAAGTCGCCCCACCTTGGCTCGAATTCCCCAAGTCGTTTGAGGTGCATTGCAACCTCTGTTCCCAAGTGGCGTGCACTACCTCTCGAAAACCTTCCGCAAAGTGTTCCAGCCCATCCCATGCCTCGCTCCGGACGGGCTGGTGCAGTCGCTTGGGGCCGGGAAGCCTGTGCTTTGTGCTTGTGCTCGATCACCATGCCGTCCTTAGTACCAAACTCTCCCGCTCTCGCCGCCACGCCTGCGTCCATCTGGCAAAGATTTCGCACGAGGAAGGCTTACAGCATCGAAGCTATGTTTCGGCAACCAAACAGTCCTGGACGCGCGCCAAACACCTTTCCCTCAAACGACAACCACAGTTGCAGCAAGTTTGACCCGTTGATAGTTTTAAAAGGTAGGGCATCACCTCTTCATTATGCACTGGAAGTTGAAACCGTACCTATCAGTCTCCCTGTTACACTTTCACGCGGAAATGCCATCCAACTCATTCCAAAAAACATGGGAGCGAAGTAGCATCGACGAGGCGATTGACTGAGACTGTCGGGCGCTGACACTTTGCCCACGCAGCCACAGCGAGCGAGCAGCTGCCTTGAGATCCCTTGGAACCCATCTTGTCTCTCGATACGACCAGTTCGCTGAGGTAGAAGATCTCGAGGAGGCCATCGTGCTCGACCGAGATGTGCTCGCGCTCCATCCGACAGGACACCCAGATCGCTCTAAATCCTAGGTCATCCTTGCCATTCATCTCAGGTCTCGCTACAAGCAGCTCTGTGGGATGCAGGATCTTGAGGAGGCCGTTGTCCTCGTCCGAGAGGTGCTCACACTTTGTCCGACAGGACACCCGGATCGCTCGCTATGCTTGGCAAACCTTGCCATTCATCTCTTGGCACACTACAAGCAGCCCAGTGGGATGGGAGGGCCTTGAGGAGGTCGTTGTCCTCAAACAAGAAGCACTCGCGCTCCGTCCGAGAGGGCATCCAGATCGTCCGTCGTTCTTGGCCATCCCTGCTGCTGCTCTCGCAACTCGGCGCGACCAGCTTGTTGGGATGGAGGATCTCGAGGAGGCCGCTGTCCTCGGCGCGACCAGCTTGTTGGGATGGAGGATCTCGAGGAGGCCGCTGTCCTCGGCCGAGAGGCACTTGTGCTCCATCCGAGAGGATACCCAAGTCGCTTCAAGTCGACACCCCTGGTCAACGTTACCAGCCATCTCTCAACTCGGTACAGCCAGCCCGGTGGGATGGAGGATCTCGAGCAGGCCATCGTCCTCGACCGAGAGGCACTCGCGCTCCGTCCAAGAGGGCATCCAGATCGCTCTCTATCCTTCGTCAACCTCGCCGTACATCTCTCGGCTCGGTACAACCAGTTCGGTGGAATGCAAGATCTCGAGGAGGCCGTTGTCCTCAACCGAGAGGCAGTTGCGCTCTATTCCAGCAGAACACCCGCTTTGGTTGACATCCTTGGGCAACCTTGCCGTTCGTCTCTCGGCTCTGTACGAGCAGCTTGGTGGGATGGAGGATCTTGAGGAGGCTATCACCCGTGACCGGGAGGCACTCGCACTTCGTCAGACAGGGCAACCCAGATCACTCGTTATCGTTGAGAAACGTCGCAGATCATCCTTGTGCTCGATTTCTAACACCAAGTGTATGAAACTGCCCTTCGACTCCTCGTTCAACACCTCGCCACTCTCCCGTCCCTGCGTACACACCGTGCCGTCCTGAAGGAACTCGCGAGCATCACCCAACGCGGTAGACGCCTTTTCTGCATGTCTTCGTAACAATGCTCCTCGCCATGCGGTTGAGTTTCTCGAACAGGGATGCACCTCGTTTTGGAACCAGCCCACTCGCCCCCACTCTCCCCCGCAGGCCGTCACGGAGTCTTGCCCCACAATCAAGACAAATCAACAACAATAAATCAACACAAATACCACTGCTAATCAATAAAATCAATAATAAACAACCCAAAATACACTAAAATTCCCACTTCCCCCCAAAAAAAAAAAAAAAAAAAAAAAAAAAAAAAAAAAAAAAAACAGCGGCCAACGAATTTGCGCAGCCTGCTCTGCAAACTCCCGACGCAACGAACTCACTCGGTGACTCCGATAAATGCGAGCGGTTATGGCGGCTCGACCTAAAGCTGCGACAAGCCGTAACCGACGTTCGCGCACCGCCTGGTCTCTCTCGCTTCCTCCCTCCCTCCTTTTTCTCAGACCCCTGGTGCGCAGCGCTGGGGAGGGACTGGCCGTGGTCTTGAACGCGAGCCATTCCTGCGGACGCACCCATTGACTGCGCGCGCCGGAAGGGAGGACATGTCCCGGACGATCCGCGACCTTCTTGCGTGCAGTCTGGGGTGGGATCGTCAGGCCCGTCGTCGATATCCTACAAACGTCCCTTCCACGTCGGATCCCGCGTATGGCGGTGCCCCTCGCTCCGTCGCCTGTTCAGGAAAGGAGGACAGAATCTCCTCGGTGTTTCAGTCGGGGGGGAGGCGGGTCAGTCCTACATACGTATGCGCCTGTGCATTCCGAACAAGGAGTGTACCTACGTCGATGGATGGTCCAAGCGGGGGCATGCAGCAATGCGACCCCCTCCGAGTCGGCCCTGGGTTCTGGCCGGCATCTTCGCTTCCGACGTCATGACTCCCCGCGCCATGCGCGCTCGTCCCGGACGGCCCTGCAGGTGGCGGCAAAGCCCTGGTCAGTCAAGAACTTCGCCATGAAGGCGACGTCGTCGCGACCCAACCTGTTGAAGACGGAGGACCGCGGGCGGGGTTAGCAACGGCCTCTGAACCCCCGCAGGCGAGTTCGACCCCTGGGGGAGGACGGCACGCACCTCTCGTACTCCTCCGTGACGAGGCGCTGCTGACCGTGCTTCGCAGCGAACCTCCGCTTGTTGTCGCCTGTGTACCAAGCGAGGGGCCAATCCTTCAGCGCATACCCCATGTGGTCGTCAACGACCTCCCACTGCCAGACTGCGTTCTTCCAGGCATCCGGGCCGTGCCGGATGTTCGGGATCATGAATGTTGCGTCGGGAAGCGTGTGTGTGCAGAGTGGACTCCCTTGCGTGCCGGCCCGAGCAGGCGGCTGCGGAGTGAATGGGGCACCCGCCGTGCGTCCAGCAACGTTCAGGCGAGTCTGGCCCGTCGGTTCGTGACCCTCCCACGCATGCGGCTGGCCAGCGGGGGGATGCCCGAGCGTCACCGAGATGGTTGGTGGGCTGCAGCCTTGGCCGCTCGTTGGAAACAAGCAAGGGGCTGTGTCTGCACCGGAAGGCAGGGGTAGTCCCCAGTTCATCAGCATCCGACTTGAGCCTTGCATCAGCCCTGGGTGGTCCGTGGGAGCGGAAGCGAACGCCGGCGCGTTCAAGGTGTCGGGTCGGGCCTGCCCGCTCCCTTGCCGCGTGTTGAGTTAGTGAAGCGAGTTGGGGATGGCCAATCTGAGTTCGCATTGAATGGTGCCAGCAATGCCCGGTGTCGGGCCTCGAACTCCAGATTCTGTCGGTCGACTTCTGATGTCCGTGCGTGATTGCCCAGTGGGCCATTGAATGACATCCCAGCCTGTGCAGAGATTGGGCACAGCGCATCTTGGTGATTGTTCTCATAGAATGCAAGCTCATCGAGCAAATACTTGACAAGTGTGTCACTCTGGAGCCATGAAGAACCCGTGTTCAGCTCGACAAGGCTTCCATCAGTTGCAGTGCCAATGCACGCGTTCACCAACAGCCCACCCACCCCACCATTGTATGGTTGTGAGCGGCCAGCGCTTCCCAAGTGGCGCAAACATGAACCGATACTAGGCTCCGCCATGCCGAAAGCAGTGGGTAGTGTATGCTCCAGATACGCCAGCACCGGCAAAAGAAGATGTCAGGTGTTTCTGGATCGTATCATGCGAAAGCTCACAGTCAGGGTATCTAACCCCATTAGTAGAGATCAGGAAGAACAAGTGGTCGTCTGGGCGCATCGCTCGCCGCAAGACATGCTTTTGAGCAAAGGCCAACCAGGCTCTGAGGTGCTGGCGCATGTTGATGTGGGGGGCATCCGGCTGGTCGTAGATTTCATAGTCATTCCCTATCGTTCAGTCAATCTTCAGACCATCACAACTCATAACGGATGCCTTGCCTCTCAGGGGGCCATCCCGACCGACCAGTCTCTGCCAGCCCTTGCGATTGTGTAGTTTAAACAAGTCGAATGAGATGTGGGAGTGGAGCTCCCCGGGCCCGGGCCGGCTGGTGCAGTCAAGGACCAGGTCGCAGTATCGAACCTGCAGCAGCTCAAAAATTCTGTGGTCCGGGGTCAGGTGTGCACTTTAGTGAAGCATGTCCGGGTGGTGTAGAACATCCCCACCGTGCCCATATGACGAACCCCGTGGTTGCGACCGCTCAGATGAGAAAGTGCCATGCACAGTGTGCCAGCGATTTTGTGTCGTCATCAAAGGACCGGTTGATAGCACTCATTGGGACCTCTTGGAGGGACCACTCCATCAACTTCTTCATGTCTTCAATTGTGATGGCCTGCGCATGGTTCCTAGCAGCGCCACCAGCCTTCTCCCTCTTTTGGATGGAGTCCAACATGTCTTGGATGTTTGCTGCCCTTGCAGGATTGCCTGTGATCATGTCACGGACCTCATCATGGTGGTATTCGCCTCGAAACTTGTCACCCGCCCTATGGATTGTAAGAATGGATCGCATGCTGAGCTTGCTTGACAGCAAAGGCATGTGTGGTGGGACAGACTTACGACTGATCCCAGAAGTGGCAAAAGGCAGCATGTGCATTGATGGCGGTGGAGGCCTTCCGGTTCTGATTGAGGCACTTTTCAACCATGAAGTACTCAATTGCCATGGCAGAGTATCGATTTGGGGTGGCATCAAAGGCATGGCTGAGCATGTCAAGGTCGATATCAAGGTCAGCTGGGTCAGGTTCTGTTGGTGCTGAACCTGCTGGTACAGAACTCGGAGACGCTGCACCTGCGATGGCTTTGGACTGGCCCGGATTGAGTGCAGACGCCTCCCGTTTGGCAGTGAGAAGCGTTGCAAGAAACTCTTTGGCTCGAGCGACTTGTCCATCGTATGCTTCCATGGTGTTCTTTGCACGCAGGTAGGCCTTCTTCTGTGCAGCAGTGATGACATGGTACTCCTCCAGAGTTAATGATGAAGCCGCGAAGTTGGCATTCCCATTCCTGTGAGCCTGTCCCATTGGCATATTGTTACCGAGAGCATACAAATGGCCACTTGGGCAGCTGGCATGTGAAGATGGATTCCGAGTCACTGGCATGCTACAAGGGTTGGTCACTAATGACTCAGACGCCACAAGTACCTATAAGCCTTCATGACGATGCTACTTCACCAGAGACTTGCAAGCAAGGAAATTGTGGTGGCTGTGTTGTAGCAATCTCCCTATGATTGGTCACTGCAATTTCCGGACTGTAACTCCCACCAACTTATGTAACGCGTCTCCCTTTACCAACTTGCTTCGCGACTTCATCTTCACCTCCCTGGCGCTTTCTACAAATTGGTACATGGCTTCCCTGCACTTGATAAACTCGCCATCGAAAACTGCATCGTCCCTCACTGCCCTCATTCTACCACCCTTCATTCCCGCGACCTCCCCATAACCGAACTCTCCATCATCGGTCCATGTGGCCATTGCGATCCCCGTGAACTCTGTGATTTCAGAGAAGCGAAACACCGCTGCGTCCTTCGCTTCAACTGGACTTGCCATGCTCAAAAACACTTTTCTGAACACACCTCGCCCATACCTCCACCAAACAATTGGACACCCGGCTTTGTCATTGTTCTCCCTGCTGGAACTACCCTTCAGAATTTGCAAACCTTGCTCTCCCCGGACGCCACACCATCGCATCCGCCATTCCTCCCCTCTCACAACGACATCCCCGTCCCTTCACCCTATATTCATATGCTAGAAGCCAGATTTCCCTCTCAAAAATCTTTGCAATCATACATCGCAGAACCACATGATCAGCTCATCACTCCTTCTGCTGGTTTCCTTGTCAAATCCTCCCGCATTCTCAACTTACGGATCAAAAACCATTTCCCATGGCTCCGTTTACCCGACTCCACTCTCCCAAACTTGTCCAACTACCAGGGTCCCCTCATGGCGATCAAGTCTGTCGCATCCAGTCCTCGTCATTTGAGAAACCTCTCTGTTAGGGACTCTACCGGTGGCTTGCCCACTTTGGAAAAGAGATCAAATCCGCCAGTTGTGGTCCAGAACAAACCCTCTCCCTCTTCATCTACTGGTGGGACAACGAAATCCTCTATGCCATCCTCCACCACTTCACCAATTTACACAGGCTCGAGATCATGTACAAGGAAGGCGATCCCACAGAGGCACGTCCCGATCACGTCTTGTCTCTCGCAGGCTCGCTAATCAGGACCTCAGGAAAAGGTATTGAGTGGCATAGATCGGGCAGACCGAGTGCTCGATGTTCCTCTTCTTCACATTTCCTGCGCGCAACCTCCCTCTCGAGCTCCACCATCTCGCATGCATGCCTTTCCGCGTCTTCGTCCCATGTGCGTCTCAACTGTGCGCGGCATTCTTTCTCCTCAATGCACCGCCCGACGTACTGCTACCGCTGTTGACACGCCCACTCATCGACGGTGGCGGCGTGTGCCCTCGTCTCACACTGCCATTTGGCCCACATGCTGCTCCGTCTCGTTCTGCCATGCGCGACGGACAGCACCCTGGGGATGAGTATAGTGGACAGTAGACAAAGTGCGTGACGAGGTTGGCGAGGACGACGCATGCAACGGAGAGTGAGGAGGCTGCATGGGACCCATTGGCATTCACATTTGGAAGAGGGTGTCCGGGAACCAGTAGGGTGGTTTCCTCGGGTGCGCGGCTACAACAGGAGAGGGCATACTCCCTACAGTGCACAAAAGAATGTGTACATACGGCACCAATGGGCACGCTGAGGAATCCTCTGGCGAGCGTGGTCCATGTGCAGGTGAGCTGAATACACGCCTACCACCACATTCAGCTCTTCATGTACTACCACGAAGGGAATACAAGGGACTTACTTGAACATGGTGTACCTATAATTGTAGGTGCGGGAAGAATTTCATGTCGAATCAGACCGTTGTTCCCCCAGGTGGCCAGTTTCCATTACCGCCCTCGAGTCAAACACCTCTCGTAGCGTTCCAATGCGCACCCGCTTTTCGACCTTATCTTGAGGAAGACCCCGAGGGAGCTGCCTTCATCGTCGATGCGCCTATCGTCTACTGGTATATTCAAGGTGCCACGCCTATTTTGCTCTCGAGCTCAGGGTCAAATTCGTCAGGGCAAGGTAATCGTGGGACGTTGAGCGTGACGATCAGCATAGGCAACCACATCTTTGCCAAATAAAATGTCCCGCTCAACACTGCAGGACACAAACTCGCTGTGAATTTCAGCTCGCTGTTGGCGCAAAAGACGAGCTATAATGTCTTTTGCAGCGCAACGTACCAAGCCGTGTCGTCCTATGCTTTGCAGTCGTTTTCGACGAATACGTCGCTCCTGTATCTTCCGGATACCCAAGGCTCCGTAGTGAAGACGGATTTGAGGACCGGCGCGTTGTGGGCGCAGCCTGCCAATGGCAAGGGCGGCGATTTCGTACCATTCATCCCACAAGGCTTCTATGTTTCATTTGACCAATACCTCGCGAAAAATTTATCCTTGATAGACCAACTCAAGTTGCAAGGTTCAATACCGTGATGAGATCTATCTTACTTCGTCCGCGTATGCGTGCCGTTCTGACGCGATGGCCATCAACAGATTTACCCAATTCCTCCATATGACAATGCCACAGCGTGTGAGCAGGTTCTCAATAGAACCGCGGAGCTCGGACTGTACCTCGCGTACAATATGCAATCGTGAGCACGACGCGCGACAGGTCCCCGGCAGTGTCTTGCTCACTTCGCGTTTAGAAACTATCAGAATTTGACCGCTGTCACTCAGCAGGTCCAAGCGTACCGGTCGCTGTCGAACCTGTTACTTTGGGGGAAGAATCGAGAGGACTGGAGGAGCTCGTCATGCAAGTAGGGCATGTATGGCATACGGAGGCTCGTGCTATGATGCAATGGTCGACAAAGTACATAGATACTGTGCAAGGCAATGTACGTTGGGGTGAGAGACAGCAGTGAGTAGACGGACCTCCTTGATAATGTCATGGGATTCTACCGCATGGATCGTGGTGGAAGTCTTCACCGCAAAGCACTGAGGACCATCTGGCAACTTGGATTTGATGCAGGTCAGGATGGAAGGACCTCCAGATATGATTTGATTTCCAGCAAACGAGGGTCATGACTTGGAGAAACAAAAAGATCAGTGACGAGGAGCAAAAAAAGCCAAATGGCTGACTTTTGAGATCGGTAAGCTGACACTGACATGCGTTACCTGTCTTCGGCTACCATTCCGGGTGAGCGTGGGCGTGGTGGTGAGAGCAGGAGAGGGAGGAGAGGAGGCATGGGGGTCGGGCGAAAGCGCAAATCGTTTCCTGGCCCCAAGTGACTGCACTGGCCTGACCGGAGGCGTGACCTTGATCCCAGATGTCATGATAGGGATCTGATGACCCATGCAGCGAGCGCCAAACCCGAACTCATTCCTCACCACACAACGACAGTGATCAATCCAGCCAAGAGGGCGCAACGGCAAAGACGAGGACAGCGCGCCGCGAGTGGAGGAAAGCGAATTCGGATATGTGCAGGAGTACGAGGGCTTTCATTGGGGCAATATAGACTATCTCAAGCTGGTCAAGCGTGCACTCGTTGGTCTGTTCGTCCCTGTATTTTTCCAGCTCGTCGAGAGTGGTAAAACGTTGCCGTGTTGGTCTATGTGCACATCGTGATGAGGAATGATTCTACTATATGGGGATTCGAGCTCACCTGGCTAGCACCGGTCGGTGTGCAAAGAAGAGTGAGCTCTTCCGTTCCAAATGCAACAGGAAACAACTTGTTTTATTCGTTTGAGGTTTGGAACCAAGAATGCAGCTCACGCCCACATAGGGAACTTGGTGACAGGAACCAGCTCATTCTCGCCCCCAGCATGTTTCCTCGGTGGTGGTACGTGGATTTCCTCGAAGCCTTTGCGTGGTTGCTTGAAAGACCCATCTTACTCCCTTGCGTTTTTGGTGTCCCTGCGTTTTCCGCGAGCCACATTCTGTGAGATTCGACAATAAGAATAAGTGCTCGAAACGGGAAAAGGGGACAAAGACGAACGGGGAAGGAGACAGT
>MU131251.1:0-15640 GCA_015039435.1 Imleria badia
TGTGGCATAGGTCGTATGGTGTGGCGGAAGGCAATGCAGGGCACCTATGTTCATGTGTCCACAGCATGGGTTAAGATATGGTTTCCACACAGGACCATGGTCGTCCCACCTTCCCGTCGCAAGCGTAGCAAGTACGAAGCCTCGAAAATGCACAGAGTTTCACTTTTGTACTCTCCAACCTTTGGATAAACAACGCCACATTGTTTCTCATTTGAACGTCGGCGCTGACCGATGATTAGCGCTCCTTCCACGCACGCATTTCAAATGAGATATCTTGGCTACCCATGTTCGCCCGTCAGTGTGTATCTAGCTACAGCCGTCGTTTGGTCTCACCGAAATCCAGAGCTCGATGAACTACTTCATTATACAATGCCTCCCTAGAGGAAACAGCCCGGTAGTCGAGAAAATGATAATGACGGGAATCAGCTGTGCCTGCCACTGATGACACAGAACTCACCCAGATCTATCATCTCTTCCACACGACCAGTGGCAGCGCTGCGGAAGTGGTCTACCCATCAGGGTTGTTGCTTCCGTCAGTGCTGATTGAACCGCGATCATCAAGGAGCGTGTCGCGGCATTGGGTGGGGCTGGTGTAGTAGCAAAAAATGGTTCCGAGATATGATCCCTTGAGACTGACGGTGTCCAGGATCATCGCTTTTGTTTGGCAGTTCGTGAAAACTTAATCAAATCAAAGGATGAGATCAAACTCGCCAAGAAATGAAAGATACACTGCATTGGGTTGATGTCCACGCTCTTCCTCCCTCGAAGATCCGAGCGTGAAGCGTATATGCATAGTTTCCATAACGATTGTTCCGACGTACAGCACCCCATCAAGGAAAACATAGACTGAGGCGCCGCGGGAATCAATGCAATGTATATATCGCGCATAGTGCGAAAAAGGGTCTGCCCGGGTCTGATGGAATGAGGGAGCTAAGTCGAAAAATCGCTGAAACGAATGCGAGCATGCGCTAGAACGAAAACGGAATGGGGCCAAGGGGTTCCATTCATCTTCCCATTCGAGGAAATCCGGACAGATTGATGAAGAGCGGTCAAGCGACGTAAGCAGGGGAAAGTCTGTGCTTGGCTAGCATAGCTATCCGTCGAGGACCATTCGTGGGAGGGTGAGCAAGACCCCGACCCTTCACCCCCTGCGATGGCAAGTAAATGGTAAATTCGCATTCGACCGAAGAATGAATGGAGAAGCAGTTGAAAAGGGAGTAACGCTGCCCCAGAAACAATCCATAGCCTCCACGCACAACGACCCTTGGGTATGGGTAGATTGTACTGTCGAGTTGCCATCCTCCTGGCCCGAGACGCCTGAGATGATCCACGGCAGACGGCTGGAGCCTTTGATAAATTTCCCCGCGCTGGCAATTTGGAAATGGATGGGTTCGGTGGAATGGAGGACGGATAGGCGCGACCATTCTCAAAAAGCCGCCAATGTGACGGAATTCGGAGAGGATGGGAATGGACACGCCATTGAGGTGGTCGCCTTCCCGCTCAAACAGAGGACAGTTGGAGGCGGAGGTGTTCTCTGAGTAAAATTGGCACGTTAAGGGCGCAACGAAGGATGGAGAATTGCGTTTAAATGTATGCTCACGGACAGCAAAGAGCATCGGTCCTTCTGGTCGTCTGTCATCGATAGTGGCATCACTGAGAGCTCGTATAACGTGGGAACGTCATTCACTGCATCGGGCGCAAGTTTAGAAGGATAAGTTGTGGTGGGATGGCTGAACTAAGGCTTGAATTGATGAAAGACCTGGAGAATAGTGGTAACCAATAGGAGTTGCAGGATCGGAACAAAGTTATTACCTGAAGCTAGTGAGGAGCTCTCCAGTTAATCACGCCAAATCTGATTAACCTCATCGCATTGACATGCCCGAAGCCATGCGATGGTTACCAGATGACCGGAACTGGAAACGACGAGCCAACACTCGATGGGATGGAGGAAAAGCATCTGATCATGTCTGCATTCACGAGGGTGTCGCCAAATGAGTACGTATGAGGGAGAAAACAGACAGACTTCATTGGTCAAACACCGCACGAAATACGGACTTCGCAAACAATACGTTCTCACGCTTGCCAGTCTAGCGCGAAGTTGTAAGTAGGGAGTAGCTGCGCCTACATCAACAATTGATGATTAAATTGGCTTGGAAGTTAGACTGATCACTGAAGGCCGTGGTGGAATCATTGGGTCAAGTCGTTTGAGAGGTGTGTCTGTGGTAATGTCAATGGGCAAGCGATGAAGGAGGGTCCGACTCAGACGTCCCTCTCGATGTCAGTTTCGCACGTTATTATTCCTTGCTACGCGAAACTGAAAGCCTCCACTCTTTAGCTGTTCTCCGTCGCTCCCATCGTCCTCGCCCCCACGTGTTCATTCGCATCGCACACGGGGTCAATCTAGAGAAATCAGCGCGCCAAGACTTCACCCAGCTCCTAGATACCATAGCAGACACGCTCAGCTCCCAGACCAGATCGGTCATCCCACGCCAGCAAATCACCAGGTTCGACCTAACTACGACAGGGCCACCTTCCTCTGGCATGCGCGCCGTCTGCCAGCGCGACTCGTAACTTCGAGGCAATCCTCAACACGTTCACACCCAACCACTCAGGCGGCCACAGTAACGATCCCCGACGAAGATCGCACGAATTCGCAGCTTGGCGCCAAGCCTTTTTCCAACCGGACCTTGACTTACTTTCGCAACATCACTTCAATGTAAACTGAGCCGTTCAATCGGATGTCCAGTATTCCATCTCTTTTGTACCATCAGTTCGTTGTTGCTGATCAACACGCCGTTCCGGACGACGACTCGTTCTGGCGCAACTTCAGCGGCCCGGCTATCAGGAAACTCTTGACAGGCTGCGCGAGGGGTGCAACACCATCGGTGCACGACACGCATTTCCCATCCCTTGTGCTAGCTCATTTCTGTTCGCTAGTCGTGTGTCAGTCACTCAATGAAATTTTGTTTCATGCTTCTGCGCATCGCCCATAGTGACGAGCGAGTGCGTGCATGTCGTCGTTGTCCGTCGTTCCAGGCGCACCTCATGTATCCCATTCCGAGTTCGTTCCGTCCGTCCATTCGTCTTCGTCTGCTGTGCGTCCGCAGCAGCCGTTCGTCCCTCCTTTCGGGCAAGCAGAGTCGAGTCGAAGGGCGGAATCGATCGAGGAAGCGTGATCGAGAGCCCAAAAGACGCCGAAGATTTCCGACTCGAAGGTAACTACAGCATCTGAATTGCACGGCCGCCCCAAAAACAACCTGCTGCAAACGTAGCAACCTCGAGCTCCCTGCGCTGCTATCCCATGGGCATGCTATGAGCGCTTTTGCGTATGCTCGTGATCAGTACCTAAAGTCAATGCGGACCGATAGTGAGAAAGGTCAATGCCGTTCGTACACAATGATTTCATGAAATGCGAGAAGGGGCAGTAACACGAACTTAGTTCAAGCGGACGGCGTCAAATAGCACTCCGATTGCACGTATAGACATATGCATGAGTCTCATAAGACCGGCTCACGTATGGCATCTTCCCTCAGCGTTCACGGATAGACACCTCCTGGACGGCCACCGTCGTCTCATCCCTTCAGAAACACCAGCAACCGTCAGAATGGCAATAACGATCCCGCCAAGAGCCTCTCCCAGTAAACCCCGTCGCAGTCGCAAAACGCTGGCAGTACATGATAATTTTATGGACGAAGCTGGCAATGTGAATCATAGATTGATCATCAACATATCTTCTCTTCCGATAACAAAATCGGACTTGCCGTCTTCAAAAGAAGACCACAGTGGACCTAGAGAACACCGCTAGGGGGTACACACTAACATCTTCGTATCTCGTGATCAACGTGTCGGAATTCATAAGAGGAGAGAGACCTTCTCTTGATGAACACGATTCCCATCGTATTAAGGTTTCTAGAACAACGTCTGAGTGAGAGTTGCGACCCGATGCGTTCGCTGGATACGCACGGAACGAATAGGATCTACACAGCAATTCGGAGGCACTAGTTTGTACTTCACCGCGACGGATAGGATAGAGGCCACGCAAAGTCCAGTGGCTGTATAGCCCGATGACGGTGGATGGGCAACGTCAACGAAGACACTGCGATCGCGATGGCCTGTTTGTCATCGTCAGTAACAGAATGAAGCGGAACAAGTTGTCATGTGGCATACCCACCAAGCCTTGGCAGGAATCGAGACTGTATGTGTCGTAAGAGAGGCAATTGATAGAGGCATAAGCCGCCGAAAACACAGCATAGACGGCAGCAATATGAATATGTCCCACAAAGCTGTGCATAGAAGACAGCTTTCGGTAAAGATCGGAGAAGATGGGCTACCTTCAAGTCCATGATCATGAACGCAGCTGTGAAGCCGGATCAGCGTCGGAGCACGTATCAAAGTGGATGCAAACCTTGCTCTGAAGTGTCTGTCATAGGGAGTTTGGTTGTTTGTCGTTCAAGTGACCTTTGGAGGGGCTCACCGAATTCAAGGATACCCGAGAGGGAGTTAAGGAGTTCATTCTGTTTTGGAGACCAGAGCTGTGTGATTCGATCTTGAGTTGCAAGCCACCTCTGCAGAGCTTGTGCAGAGCAGCATCATGTACCCCATCAAACCTAGTTCTCGCCGAGTGGGTGAATGAGCGCGAGAAATGATGGTTGTTAAAAGTCAGCATCTGGGTGAGGATCGGAAAGCATCGTGGACGGAGCGTCAACATCTTACAAAGAAGACTAATACATATGACCTTGTATGTTGTCGTCCACAGGGAAACGATACCTGGGTGTTCTCGGAGCGTCGTTCAACGATGCGGTACATAAACATCATACCTCTACTGACGATAATGGGCCCGATGATAGCCCACGCTAAAAACCTGGGGATAGTGAGGACCCACTATTGAACAGAAGTGCGCGAAAAGTGTGCTCCGCCAAGAAGCCATAGGGTGGGTTGGGCAGACCAAGCTCTCTGCCGCGATCGCTGGAGTCTAGCCAATTCGATTGAGCGCGTAGAAGAATTTGTGGCGTGGAATGAAAACCACCAGGCCAAAAAAGGTGGAATACCGGAGTAAACTCTCTAGATAGTAGTGGGGTATACGTTCGTCGTCGGCATGCACTACTTACGTCTATTAATACTGCGTTTCTCAGACTCATGAGAATCAGCGCATCAATGCGACGAACGGGGAATTAATCAATATACTCACTGCTTGGTAGGAGGCATGGTGGGCTGTGGGAGGCAGAGATTAAACGGTCCCCTTCATACAAACCACTAACTTGAAACTGCTACTTCCGCATTTCGTTGCCTGTGAGGCTGTGAGTACGGTCCCGGACTGTCGTTCCATGGCTCCAACATACCGGCAGTTTCCGAGCCGCCGCATTCAGCAAACTGCCACTTGAGTCAACCAATTTCTACTCTAAAGTTATCCTGATCGGCCCACATTCTCTGACAAATTCAAGCTGCGCCATACCGCCTGTCGCCCCGGACATTGATGTTCCTCCTTGGCATGTCATGGTAGGGTGTGGTCGTACGACTTGTTACTGTCACTCGTACCGTGCCTCTCCTACTATAGCGACGTACTGACCTGGACTCTATGGTACGAACGAAGGCGCCGTCATGCACTCGCAAGATCGATAGCAACGGGATCTTGCATGGTGCGAAGTATCGGACCTCGTCGACTCAAACAGCTACTAGTACTAGTAGATCGGACGACGTCGGCTTCAGTCCAAAGCTTCTCGTCACGAGAGCTAACGAAGCAGGCTCACATCCTCTTCGGGGTCCTCCCGTGTGTAGACATTCATTGATCAAGCCACCGTGTCCCTCACTACCACATACTCAGGCTTTGCCTTGCCGAAGGTAGTTTTACCCCACGCACTCACGTCCAGTGTTTCTTCTTGTACGTTACAGTCCTGCTTGTTTTGCAAGCCAACGGTACCCACATTCCAAGCTTGGGTATTACTGAGATGTTGCAATTCCGCTGGCTTCACTGCGCTCCTGCGTCGAAAGCCAACCATGCTGATAGCTCGCCGAATGAACGAGGAACATGACCTCACGGGTTGGTGCCCCGGGTGATAGGAATAGGGCTCCTCGTGCCTCCATGACCTGGGGTCAAGGCGCGCATCCTTTTCTTCATGATAGTAGCCCCTGGAATCACAATACACTGTAGCAGCCCTCCAGGAATGTGAACGATGCGCCGATTTCTACGATAGCTATATGTCGCTCCTGAAAATGTTCGCAGCACAGAACTGAAATACACGAATCGCCACAGGAGACGTTTATTCTACATGTTGTACACAGAACACGGAAGACGAGGCACACTAAGCATGGGTGAAATAGATATCCGAGCCACCGTGAAAGCCACAACCATCATTAATCATTCCCCAGCTTCTACGCAGAGCTCCCCTTAAACCTGATGCTCACCACCTCCCAACACTTCGAGTCGAATTGCCTCTGGGTCCTCCACGTCATCCTGACTCTCCCCCTGCCCCGGGTTGACATCTGCGAATGCAATTGCAGACACGACCGCGTTTTCAGTAGCAACAGGTCGCGACAACACTCCGAATCCGGTGTCAATCCCTTGCCGCCGCCGGTCATACAGCACTCGGATGCTGATGATGAACCGAGGCATCATGAGAGCTATGGATGGGTAGTAAACTTTCATTGCGAAGATTGATGAATTTGAAGTACTGTTTAGTACTGTTTGGAGCATAATAATGATGGTGTAAGACATATATCTGGATGTTGAGGGGAAAACATCCAAGTGGTTAGATTATGTGCAGGTACTTGAGAATAAGATGAGTTGGAGAACATGATGGAAATGAATGAAAATGAATGGGAAAACAGGAGACATACACAAGGAAATAAACAATTCCATCTTCCATGAGTTGCTTTAGGTACTGGTTAAGTTTCCACTGCTTGGTTACTCTGTATATCTCAACTGACTGCTTCAAGGTTTGGAAGCCAGCAAGAATTAAGAGTGTAACACTGAGAACAAATTGTAGGCTTGAATCAATCATGTGTGATGCAAATCTCTGAGACTGTGTATTGCTGGATGAAGAAGCATAGCAATAAGAGAAATTGCCAACTTGAACAGTTATACCTGCAGGAAAGAGTATAAGATTGCAGTGAAGTGTGCAGTTTAGCTTGAGGCATACTTGATAAGTATTTATTGGGATTGTCAAAGATGCCTGTAAAAATAAAAGAAACCATGACCTGTGGCACATAAAGGACAAGCAGGATGTAAAGGATTCTTTTGGATTCATTCCACATGGCATATACCCGGAGGATCATCACCACTGCAATTTGAAAGCATTGTTGGACAAAATGAAATCAGGAAGCATAGTAACTCACAATCAGCAACAGCATGGAATATTGAATACTCCCAGCCTATTGCCAGTATGATTGCAGTACCTTTAGAATATCCATGCATTACACTCATAATGAAGAGGGCAGTAAATTGGCAGGCTTACACCTATGAAACTGTTATCAATACAATTGACAAGCAAAATTAGATGTATACATCTATCAAACAAAAACATGAATGATAGAAAAGGAGCAAAGCAGAAAAACTCACTTTTACAGGACCAGGCATAAAGGTAGTCCCCCCTGAAAGTATATCTGATCAGCTCAATTACCCATCAACTTAACTGACTCAGAACATACAGAAGCCACCAAGACTTGAGCATGGTTGCATTGTGAGCTGCATAATTTGATATACATTCCAGAAAAAATAGACCTACATAGCCCAAGAAAGACCAACATAGCGGACCTATAGGATTGTCAATCCACAATAAGGTGACTCCTGAGCCTCTGTACATACCACAACAAACATTATGGAAACCCGAGTCCAATGCCTGTGCTGTGGAACTATAAAGAACTTCATGCTCACTTGGTAATTGATACCTCCTTACCCAAACATACTCTACCTTGAATTTTTTTCAACCAAGAAATAAAATATCAGAGAGAAGAATAAAATACCTCTTTTGAAAAGGTGAGCACTGTAGTGGTAGTGTTGCAATGGCTACATCAGTTTGAGATGGATAGTATGCACAAGTTATAACTCACAATAATCATATATGACAGCAGTGATTATCGCGACTGTAGTGAGTGATCAATGAAATCAATTAATAGCCAAAGGTATGAGAGACCATACGTGATGTATAGTTAACTGCCTGGAGAAACTCCAAAGCAGATTGCAAATTGGAGGACATGTCGAGTAAAGATGAGCAGCACTGTTTGATTGATTAACCAAAAGCAAGACTTGTCGGACAGGAGGAGGTTGGGAGAGATTCAGCCTGGAGTCTTCTGGCATTATATCTTTTAACTATTTGCTTTCAGACTCGTTTGGAACAAGGAATTATGTATGACCTGACACAAAATAGAGGCGTACTGTGGCGGAAGGCAATGCAGAGCGTCGTTATGAATACAGCAAATGATGAGATAAAGGCGGTTAAAAATTGTTTCATTCGGGATCGTAATCATCTCACCTTCCCGTCGTTGCAATCATTGTCATTGCAGGTAATGCACCGAGTCAATCTTTCAAGGCACTATCATGTCAAAATGTTTTTCGTTTGAGCGTCGGCGCTGATTGGTGCTCCTTCCATCCCCTCATTCCGAATGGGATATCTTGGCTACCTATTCCCGCCCATCAATATGTATCCAGTTCCAGCCGGCGAATGAAGCCTGGAATTGGGCAATGATGGATATCGTTGCCTATGCAACGGCGAAGTACTTGCACTCGACGGGCCCGCAAAGGGCTGGCAGTGGGTGGTGGCCATCTCTGCGTCTGGAGCGACGCCGTCGTACAAGCGTGATGCCCCGTTGTTTGTCGGTTCGAGTCTGTGCCTGCAACGAGTTAACCTGAAGCTCAATGAACTAATTCATCACGTATCAAAAGGTAATGGCCTGGTAACCAAAAGAAAAAGATATATCAAAATCAAAATCAGCTGCGCCCCGCCGCCAATGTGACAGAACTCACGCTCATCGATCATCATCTGTGTGCGCCACACGTCCATCGCACGTCAGTGGGAGAACTGCGGGAATGATGAGGAGAACCACCGGCCGCTGGCTGTGATCGACCGTGATAGTAAGTATGTCGCGGCGTTGAGTGGGCCCACATTTCCACATTGTTCCGGTGAAGGAATGGAAAGCGGTATCAGAAGCTTCTGAATTATGACCACCTTCCAGGAGATGCCTCAGAGACTGACATTCTGGATCATCGCTTCAGATTGGGAGGGTTTAATAGATTCCTGGAAGATTGGAACACGAAATATATACAATCAGTTGTATAAACATCCTCCGAAATCATATACTTTACCAGGGAAGATGACGATAGACCGAGATCCCACGATGTGTAGATCGTATATAGTGCCAAAAAGGGGTCGGATGTCATGATGGGATCAGGTAGGTTAAGTTGCAACGACGCCGAAAAGCAACATGTGTGCGTGAGGACAAGGAGTGGATGAGTGGAGCCAACAGAGCCATTCATCATCCTATTCAAGGGAATCCAGACGGATAGACGAAGAACGGTCGAGCGAGGTAAGCTGGGGAAAGTCTGCGCTTGGCTAGCATCCCTGCGCGGGAGCGGTGGTCAGCAAGACTCCGACCCCTCGCCCCCTGTTATGACAGGTCGCTAAATAGTATATTCCTACTCGACTCAAGAATGAATGGAGTTAGAAGTGGTTAGAAAGGGAGTAACCATGTCATAGAATGCCCCTGAAGCAATCCGTCGCCTCGACGTCACTCCTTGTTCTTGAGACACCTCAATATCAGTGTCCCGTCACAAGCGATTAACCGAACTCGGATGGTAGTGGCAGTCGTGGTCCTTGGGCCGGTTGTACTGTCGTTTCCGACCTGCCTGGCTCGAGACGCACTAGGAGGTGGTCCGTGCGATAATCTGAGGCCTTGGGACCCTGAAGAGTTCGTATTACTTTGGAACCCGAAGTGAGTCTTAGGGCCAATGACAAGCAAAATTTACCCACACTGGCGATTTAGAAACAGGCAGGTTCGGCGGAAGGAATGAATGGGCGAGTCCATTCTCATAAAGTCGGCAATGTAACGGAATTCGGCAAGGGTAAGGGCGGACTCGCCATAGGGGAGATTGCCTTCCCGCTGAAACGGAGGACAGTGGGAGATGGTAGTGGCAATCTCATTCGGCGCGTCGAGCACGAGATTGGAACTTGGAAGGATAGATCATGGTGGGGGGCGTTTGAATGGCCAAACCCAAGGCTTGAAGACCCTGAGGATTGCGGTATTCAAATACGGGTCCATGAGAACCCAGGATCAGACGGAGTCATCCCCTGAAGCTGACGAAGAAGTTCTCCAGTTAATGACCGATGATCATGCCAAATCTGTGTCCTCACCTTATCGCCATGTCCGAAGCTATGCGATAGTTACTGGATGAGTGGTACCGGAAGCAAAGAGTCAAACATTCAATAGGATGATGGAAGAAACGCATATTATCGTCTGCTTTGACAAGGCTATGAGAGAAGCTGGTCAAATGAACAATGCCGCATGCCCAGAGATGGTCGCTAAGGGAGTACAAGGGTGACCAGCGTGGAGTGAGAAAGTCAACTTACTGCCGTCGTCAAAAAGCGAAATGCCAATCTCGATACGTTCTTGCCAGAGCTCTTCATCCAGCAGTTATTAGTACCTTTCCCACGTAACTTGACCGGCAGCCAAACCCGCCATTTTGACCACCGAGCGACGAGATATCCAACAGACGGTTCCTAGCCGAGCGTTAGTGACGGCCCTTTCTCGAGTCTCGACTCCTTAGCTGTTTTCCTTCTTGCTCTCATCGCTCTCGTCCTTGCCCCACAGTCCATTTCACCGTTGCCCCTTGCGCAATCCTTACCCCGTCGTGCACATGGCACCACGTCGAACATCACATGCTCAACTAACAGCTTATAGACCTGAGAAACCAGATCGACTACTTTATTGGCCGGCGATTCGCCAGTTCACCCCTTGCTAGTGTGCCACCCTGCCAAAACCATCTGCCCTCGGGTGCGCTGCCGCCATAACTCCCCCACCTGGGCGCCCTCTGCTAGTACAGCTCACAGTTGTTCTCGACTCGTTCACACCCAACCACGCAGGCGTCCATAGCAACGATACCTGATGAACTTCAAGATGAAGATCGCGGCTTCGCGCCGAAACCTTTTCAACAAGAGAAAGGTATCCAGCCTACTAGCATATTCTCCAAGGACCCTGGCTGCTTTTTCCGGGAGTAGGAAGTTGAAGGCCCAAGGGCGTCAAAGCGATTGCACTCCACCCAAAATGGGACAACTGGAAGGTGAGCTGTTCTCCCACTTCCATGTAAACTGAGTCGCTCAATCGGATTTCCGCTCGTTCGCTTACACCGTGGATCCCCATCTCTTCTGTGCCAGCAGTTCATTGTTACGGAATGCCACCCTCATCCGGACGACGACTCGTTCTGGCGTAGGTTCAGCCATCCTCATGGCCAGCCCCTCGGCTACTCGAAAGTCCTCGACAGACTGCACGACGAGTCTAACCGCATCCCTAGTTACTTACTCCCTTCTGTTCGCTAGTCGTCAGTCAATCAATGAATTTTTCCCCCGTGCATCCGCGTATTTCCCGCGACGACGAGCGTAGTGTGCACATCGCCGTCATCGTTGTTCATCGTTGTTCTTTCTGTACGTTCGCTCGTTCATCGAGTCGAAGGGCGGAATCGATGCATAATTAAGAGCCAAAAGGACGCCGAAGAGCTCTGACTTGAAACGTTTCTGCAAGGAGACGAGACCGCATTACTCCCCAAAAGCTACCTCCTGCCATCTCGGGCTCCTGCGATGCTAGTGCTATGAGCCCTTTTGCGTACACTGTCATGGCTCGTGATCGGTGCCTGAAATCATTGCGGAGTAGTCAGATGCGTCGATGTCGATCGTAGAGAATGATTTCGCAGCGAGCAGGACGGGAGCAGTGCGAACTTGGTTCAAGCGACTGAACATGTTGAACAGCAGTCGTCGTGAAATAACGCCTCGATTGCATGTATGGACAGATGTGGGTCCACGTGATCGGGATCACATATACCGCCTATGACAGGGATAATGCAAGTACGCCCATATGACCCGTTCGCTCAATCCACAATGAACACACCTGGACAACCAACCGTCGTCCCATACCTCGCTCCAGAAATTCCTGCAATCATCAGGATGGCGGTAATCCCCCTTCGCAATCGCGAAACAGCATATCTGACAATTATGGGCGAAGCTGGCGATACGAATTATCGATTGATCATCGGCAGTTCATAATACGGCCGGACTTGCCTTCTTCTCCAGAATAAAACCACGCTGCCCCAAGAACACCGCCAGGGCATACGCGCTAACATCTGCGTATCTCGGTGATCAACCTGTCGGGATCTTTAACTAGTTAGAGACATACTCATGATGAAGGTCATTCTCGTCGCATTCAAGTCTCTGGAACAGAGCCAGTGAACGGTTCGAGCTGGCGTGATCAATGCATGCTATTTCGGAGGCACTGGTTTGTATTTTACCACGACCGCCAGGATGGAGGCCATGGCGAGTCCAATGGCTATATAGCCCAAGCACGGTGGATAGCAGACGATCGGGAAAACACTGCGACCGTGATGGCCTATTCGTCACCGTCAGTACAGAGTAGAGCGGAATGGATTGTCGTGTGACATACTCAATATCAGGAATCGGGAAACTGCTGTCCCAAGCAACCCAATGGAAACGCGAAAAGAATAGCTAGCAGCCGAGTCAGCGAACAAACGCAAGAGATGAACTCGTCTCTCACCGAATAGGGCAACCCCAACGTTTCACCAAACTGAACGACCATGACGACACAGTTGATTATAACGCTTGCAAGCAGCACGGAATTCCACGTCCACAGAGGTACCCGCTCATTCTCGGGGAACGGAATCAAAAGTGGCGTCCTTGGTCCTGTCGCCTGAATGCAGTCGCTGGAGCTTCTCGGTGACACTCGAGACCATCCCCGAAGAGCTACGTTGACCGATCTCGCGTTACAAGCCACTGGCAGTATCTGGGTGAAGGATCATTGACCGGATCGGAGAGCGTCCTGACTGAGGCATCGGTATCTGATACATTGGCGTTGAGGGGAATGGCGTACATGAAAAAGTAATTCATGTAAGCAGGTGCGCTGTCGTCCGCAGGAATACCTGATGCTTTGGCGTTCCCACAAGGTCGCTCGGCAATATAGTGTATAAAACACACCATCGTTCTACTGATGATAATGGGCCTAATGATAGCCCACGCCAAGAAACTCTGGGAATAGTGAGACCCCGATATTGAACATATATGTGCGACATACGCACTCCACCCAGGAAACTATATGATGGGCCGAATGAAAAACACCAGGCCGAAAATTGCGCAACTGATGACCAGGCTTGGGGACGCTTGGAGCAGCCCCAGTTGATAAGCGGCCTGAAAACCAGAGGGAAAGAGTAACCTCAGTGATCCGACCGAAGTGGCAGCTGCCTGCGCAACGTTCTTCTTCTTACACCTCTAAGGGAACGCGGAAGAGATGTAGACAGAAGGTTAATAATTGAGAATCCAAATATTGCGCCAAAAAGGGATGCCCTAATAGTCCAACCGGGCTGGGGACATCAGGTTAAGAGAGGACTGATCCGTAGTGAATGACATACCTTTAAGCTAAGGTAAACATTGCTAGCGGCGATGATAACACCGAGTGCGCAACCAACGATAGCCGCACGTAAGATAATTTTCCTCCATTGGGGCATCTGGATCAATGGAGAAAGGATCATGTGTGTTTATTGCCTGAGAAGAGCGGATATAACATGTAGTAAGCGCATGGACGCTTGTGTTGGACTGTGGAAAGTGTTTGAGTCATGGGGTAATATGAGTATTTCAGGATCATACGTTCAAGAAGGGCGCAGGTACGATCCTCGTTGGTATGTCTTGAAGAGAAACGAGGTGGAATATCGGAGAAACTCGCCTGGAAATGGAATTACGATTGACCAGGTTCATCGTCGGCACAGACATCTATTGCTATTGCATCTCGCTGAGCCAATGAGGATCAGAGCGATACACGCGACGAATGGCGAATAAACCAGATAGCACCGCTTGGTGTGAGGCATCGCGGACGTTTGGGACTGGGAGTGCCAGTGAACACTGTAACATGGCCCATCCATGGCGACGGCTTAGTTTGGACGAGGCACACCTTCCACTTTTCGTTTGCTCTGTTCGAGACTGTCGGGAACCCAGACGTCGTTGCATGTCGAGGCTGGGAGGAAGCTACCCTGCCACAAGATCAGAGGCAACCTCGAAGTCTGGCTAAAAGGGCAGAGCGCTTTGAAAAGGTCAGCTTAAACTGGTATGGTATAAAACCCTCCCAGTGAGATACATGTCATACGTTTTGCCAGTGGTGACCAACTGCTAGTTCAATATGGTGGTCTGGGAAATGGCCCGCACGTCGACATTTGTGGACCGTTCGCGACTGGAAACTGTCAACAACACCGTCACAAACATCACGCGTCAACAACCTGAGCTCACGGGGTTCTGCTCTCATGCCCACCGTGACCTTCTCTTTCCAGTATCTGTCTTCATAAGGCTCTCCCTGGACATTCTTCCTTGGTGTGTGGTGCCACCATACTCAGGCTATACCTAGCGACTCGCGTGCTGACCTGGACTGAAGATGCAGACGAAGAGGCGTCATGCGCCCGCAGAATCGATAGCGAAGGGAGGCGTAAAGCTTCGATTCGACTTGTCAATGACTCGAACAGCGAGATCGGACGGCATCGACAGAAGACATTCCACCGGAGCGAATAACGAAGCAGGCCCAACTTCCTTGTGGTCCTCCCGTGTGCATGGTGGGTAGGCATTCCTACGAGATTGGTACAAACACCATGTCGCTCACTACTACGCATAGGACGTCGAAATTCGATTTCGAGAAAGACCGTCTTTTCTTCATGGCACGGGCTTCCTGAATACACACCATTCATTCACCTAGCCAGCGCTTCTTCCTCTGCGCCAGTCTTCGCTCGGGTTGCGAGCCAGCGCTACTCACTCGCGGAGCTTGGGTATTACAAAAATGTTACTTTCGCTGGCTTCACTGTGCTCCTGCCTTTAAACCCAACATTGCTGCCATGATTCCACGGGTTGGTGCTGCGCGTGGTTGGGACTCTCGGGCTCATCCCTCCATGACGTGCGGTCGGGTGCTCACCCACCCATTTTCTTCATAATAGTAGCCTCTGGATGTATGATGCGTCGCAGTGTCCTCGAACGTGAATGATGCGCATGATTATACGATAACCATGTTCACAGCACCAGCACAAAACTACATTATATTCATCGCAAGCGCAGGAGTTCCCTTGAGACAATTTTTACATGTTGTACACAAAACTCGGAAGACAAGCAATATGCATAGGTGAAATAGATATACCCTGACAAGCCACCACTCGGAGTGCCACCATCCTTCCCCCAGCTCCTACGCCAAGCCCCGCTCAAACCCGACCCGCACCATCTCTGGATATTTCTGGTCGAATTACCTCTGACTCATCCGCATCACCCTCCACCCGATTTGTACTATCTTCCAACACTTCGAGTTGAATCACTTCTAAGTCCTCCATGTCACCTTCCACCACCTGACCCACCCCCTGTCCCTGGTTGATATCCGCGAATGCAATCGCAGAAATGACCGCATTTTC
>MU131254.1:0-15397 GCA_015039435.1 Imleria badia
GCCACAACCAACTCAATCGTTGACCATCGATTATTTGCGTAGTCTGCGATATAATTTGTGAGTGCGCATTTAACAGTAGCTTCAATTCTGAATGATGTGTTGCCTTAGTCATGGCAAACATTATTCGTCTTGCTAAGTGGGGGAACGATTGGGGCTTTAACGAACTGGACGCCTACAATATATCCGTCGCCGAGCAAGAGCAAGAAACGTTTTTTGAAGGCCCTCTTCCTGCATACACGGGCCCTGCCGGTTTCTTGCAGCACGAGAATCGTGTGCAGGGGCTTGACGCCTCTTCACTCGCGCTGATAAAACGACTTGACCTTGCGATGAAGATCATGGAAGGTGAGGAGTCGGCAGTAGACGATTTCGCTGCGGAGCTGTTACGGTCGATGGGTTATGAGACGGAAGAGACGGTTATCCGCACAAGAAAGAACATACGATTGAACATGTGCGGAGAGCAAGTTCACGCAAAGACGGACGTTTGTGTCCTCGATGCCGCCTTTGAAATACTTCTCCTCGTCCAAGAGGACAAGACACACATCAATCCTCGGGATCCCGAGCCCCAATTCATCGCGGAAGCAATTGCGGCATTCCAGTCGAACAACGCGAAACGAGTTGACGACTTATTTCTGGATCCGTTGCAGACCATGGTCATTCCAGGGATTACGATGACCCAAACATTCCCAAAGTTTTACAAGATAAAAGTCACTGCGGATTTGGATCACTGCGTCCGACGTGGACAATTTCCCGCTGTACAAACTATCGTATACCGCCACACGCCGCGTGTACCCAGACGTCGTAGCGATGGCATGAGACCGCTCGATAACCGGGAACTCATGCTTAGGTGCTATGAGGCTTTTAGACGGGTCGTTTTCTCACAAGGCGGTAAAGAGCTCATTCCCCTTGATCATCCCACGTTGATAGTTACCTTACAGCAGATAATGCAGTCTAGTTTTGTGACCATTTCAGTGTTGAACGTATGCGAACGCAGTTTGTCCGGAAAAAGTGTATGTTATGCGCCAGAAATATGAGAAGCGCCTGGCCAGTATTTATCGCAGTGAAATGGTTGAAAAGCTCAGGAGAGAGAGATGACGCAAAGGATTTGGATTGGCTCAAAAGTGGAGTGAGAATTAATACGACAACCTGCTATTTCTGGCTCTCCTCTCCTGCATCACACAGGCGCAAGGTCGTACTCAAGGGTGTCTGATTTTCTCAAGGATTTTCTATTCTGAGCTTTAAATGGGCTAGGACTTTCAGCACTAAGCAAAGCAGGTACAGGTTGCAGTGGTCGAGTGGGATTGAATTGCGTACCAGACGTCACCTAGATGTGTGCTGTACGTCAGAAAGTAATGACCTCCCCATTTATTCTGGGTAGCATAGATCGATCCGCTAGATACAGCACGCAAGCGCGGTGGAATTTAGAATTAAACATGAAAGAGATAGAGAAGCCACGGGATCAACGGGCCAAAACTGATTAAAAGGTTCCTACATGGTTCTAACGTCAACACTTGTCTCATGCTCGACCAGCAACTCGGCAATCTCGAGGTGGCCGTTGGCCGCTGCGATATGTAACGGGCTCCAGAGGTTATCGTGCTGGATGTTCACATCAGCGCCATCCTCAACTAGGAAACAAACAATGTCGAGTTTGCCGCTGCCGGATGCCAGGTACAATGACGTTTCGTCGCTTCCATTCCAGATGTCGACATCGACGCCACATTCCAATAAGAACTTCGCGATGTGGAGATGGGCCCGTATTTCAATGTCCTGTGGAATGGGGTCCAGCCTCGGTTATCCCGGCATGATATAGTCGCGCCAGACGCGACCAAGAAGCGCGCGATGTCGAGGTACCCATACTTTGCAGCGCGGTCCAAGGGTGTCACCGCCTTGTCGTTATTGTTATCAACGTATGCACCTCGTTCGACCAGTAACTTTGTCATGTTAAGGTGCCCATTGACTGATGCGAGATGCAATGGTGTCCAGCGTTCTGCAGTGTGTGCCATCACATCTGCGCCGCGGGCTATCAAGCTTTCAAGAGCCGTGCGGTGTCAAGGTGTCGGACCGTAGAGGACACAGCTGACAAGGTGGAGTGCTCACCGGATTCACGAGGCTGTTTTATAGTACTCACTTGCAATGACATTGGGCGTCGCTGTGTCACCGCGTGTCCGCTGATTCATTGTCATTTTGATAAGTCTGAGAATCGCTGAGGGCCGACAAGGTCGGTAGTTCAGCGCTGATTTCAGCTATTTGAACACTTTACACCGAGTCCAGCAGTACCTGGAGGAGTCCAGTTCGAGCCTGTATCAGACCTCGGGCCCTTGAACCGAACAAGCACTGGCAGCACAAGTACTTACCGCTGTAATCTATCTGTTTTTCCAATCACTGGTTGAACCAGAAGGGCCGCCATGCAGAGAATAGGAGCCATACACAAGATCTTCATGGTCTTCCGCATCACGGTCCCCATCGGGGGCTCGTTCCCCCTATGGCTTCGAATCCGTACCATCATCCCCTACACAGTAGGGTCAGCCTCACCTGTCATATACAACTCGGAGTCAGCCGCATGCCCTGCCAGTGACTGGGAAGATGCAGATTCCCATGCCGTGGCTACTAGTGCAGTTCCTTCCTCCAAGCACAGGCTCAAGTTGACGTCAAATCTTTTTGAAGATGCCCGGGGCCGGTTTTCTCTGCCCTCCGTACTACATACTGTACCTTGCCTGAATGCAACGTAATTTACTGATGGGCCGACGAATTTCCGATCAATTGAAGTAAACCCCCATTTGCGGATCGTTTTGACAATTAAATCACTCGCTCGTTTTCAACGCCCATGATGGTACGTTTTGCCAAAAGCCCCACGAGGAGTATCGCCACACTAACGGGATCGACAAGGACGCAGACATTGAACACCTCGTCCTTTCGGGCAAACTCTTTGGGACAGATACACGTGCCTCTTCCCCCGAACGCACCCCTTCGCCCACGCTCTCCTTTGAATCCACCGACGCCCTCGACAATACAAAGCACCGACGCGATGGTCCAGATCCCGATCCCGTATACGAGTCGATAGGCATGGGACCCGGCAGGACGGGCGTCAAAGGGGTCATCCGCGACCGGCACGAAGCGCAGACGATCCAGGCGGCAAAACGAGAAAAGGAGATCGAGGCGTTGAGGAAGCGGATGGAGCGGGGGAATCTGGGCGGCAAGACGTTTTTGGAGGAGGAGGAGGAGAAGCGGGCGTCGGAACGCTGGGAGGAGGGGGATGTCGAGGACGATCTGGCGTGGCGCGTTCGGAGGGACATTCTCGGTCGTCCAAAGGAGGGTCCGTTTGGGCATTTGAGGGAGGTGGGTAGGGCAGGATTCGTCGCTGCGGTCGAGCGTGAGGAACGTGGGGTTTGGGTGGTCGTTCATCTCTACGAATCGGTGAGCCGGATTTTTTTTTCATACCGGTTCACGTCGAGAGGCTGATGACAGTTTGTTGAAAGTCGTTGGATAGGTGTTATTCGTTGGACGATACGCTGTCCAAGCTCGCGCGTTTGTATCCTCAAACTAAATTTCTTAGAGCGCGCGCTGCTGCCCTCGGGTTCGCTTCGAAAGCACCGTCGACGAAACGGCATAGATCACGGCAGGAACGCATGCCAGGTAGATTCGTAGAAGACAATGACGACGATCCCTACGACGATGGCGAAGGAGAAGAACAGATACCGTACTACGATGAGGACGAGTATGAAGAGGAAGACGTGGACACAGACATGCTACCAACGCTGTTGGTATACCGTGACGGCGAGCTCGTACACAACTGGGTACGGGTCGACTGGGAGGCTGGGAAAGCTGGCATCGAAGAGCTCCTTTCGAGGTAAAAAGTCGTTCGACTCTGTGTTCGGGTTGCTCTAAATCACGAGGTCCTCAGGCGACACATCATTGCTGAAGCGTCCGCTTCTGGGGATGGCAATTGTGGTCTACCCTCGGACGAGGAGGAGGACTTGGTCTGGAGCGACGATGAGGCAATGTCATAGCTAACATGGACCTGGGTCATTGCATCTTCCCCCCAGCCGAATCCCATTGTCACGGGGTTCCTCCTTGGCAGATGGTGCCTTTCGTGTAACGGGCATGGTTTGTAGGCTAGTTCTACGGCAGGTGGCTCGAGGGTGGACGAGTCTTTACTTCAGAACACGATATTAGGTTCTGTAATCTTGGTCGTTGATATCATTGGTTGTTCTTGGCTGTTCTACTCGCTCGACCCGACAAAACGAAAGAAAGCATTCTCCCAAAAAACAACGGGAGGATCCAACGATCGTTCAAAAAATAAAACTACCTGATGAGTAAAAAAATTACACACAATACACGACAAAGAAAAGGTGACTACTCCAAAGTACTGCCGCAGACCGACGCTCCTCCTCAATCCTCGTCGCTCGGGTTCGTTAGGTACTCGTCGTCATCGCTCAATACCTGCTGCTGCTTGCGTCCCGTACTCCGCGCCCTTCCCCGTTGTGGATGCTCCTCGTCGTCCATCGGCGTCAGCGCAGAGTCGTACGATCCAGACGTCGATGGAGCGGGTTGACTTGCTAGTGGTGCGGCACCTGGGAGATCGGTGCCGGCCGTGACTCTGGCGAGCGTGGCATGGAAGACTTTCTCCATCTCGTCGGCATCGATGTAGACCCATGACCCTTCTTGGTTGTACGTCCGGGCATTGTCGAACATGAGTCGCCAGTCCTCTCTGTATTGTGTGATGCTCTTGTAATATCCGCCGGTGACACGTTTGCGGATGGTAGAGAGGGCGATAGGTTGCGTGATAAGTTGGTAGTAGTCAGGATAGTCCTGGTAGAGTCGCGTGAGTACTTGACTGATGTGGAAGGAACCATATATACCCTTCTATCCGGAAGTTCACGGAACAATTCGCATCGCTTCCGTCCATCTATATCCTCGCAGGCGAGAACCGCTTTGTGAACCTCATTGAAGGCTTTTCTCATCCTCTCCTTCACTGCGGGAGGAATTTCTGGCGCCTTTGTTTTGCGCCGTTTCTTAGTGACGGGAAATGTCAGTATCAATGCATAAAAAGCATGCAAGTGACCACACACCGAGTCCCTATCTTCCTCGTCTTCCTCGTTGACAGACGGTGTCACAGACATGGACTTCATTCCGCGTTTCCGCTTGCCTGCAGCAGCCTGGGGTTCGTAGTCGGGCATCTTCGCCTTGCCCTTCCGTACTTTCCTCCCACGACCGTCCGTTTCGCTAGCAGGCGTACTTCTGCCAGGCGTCTCACTCTCTTTCAAAATCTTGTTCGTCGCCCGCCGCTCCTTCCTCCCTCTCGCCCTATCCACCAATTCCTGCAAATCCTCGCCATCTTCGACAGCCATCGCCCATTGTTCATCGCTCAAGCCATCATTATAATTCACCACGTTCCTCCGCCGTTGACCGCGACCCTCCACGACCTCATCCATCTCCTTGGGTTCAAAGGGTTCGTCGGTCTGATAACATTCGGGGAGCTCCTCGAGCTGCATGAGTTGTGCGGGAGGCCTGCCGCGATTTCCAGCAGCGCGCCAATTGTCGAGTGCCTCTCGTTCGCGAGCTAGATCCATTGCGCGGAAAATTACGCCTTCTTCGTCGTTACGAGCGAGCATCTCATTCAACTCATCGTCATTCATGTCACCTGCCTCTTCGTTTTCTTCCTCTTGATCCGCCTCAAGGATAGATCGCTGGCAAGGAAAAAGAAACCCGCATGTAGAGATGAAGGTGTACGAGTATCGGTGGGATGCTTACCAAGAACTCTTCCTGTTCTTCCACCGTCGACTTGTTGTCGAAGCGACCAGCTTGAATAACTTTGTCGTCGATATCAAGCTTATACCGTGCACGAGCGTACATTGCCTCTTCCACACTCTTTTCGGTGATGAAACGCAGGATGCGAACAGCCTTTGTCTGACCGATGCGGTGGGCACGATCTTGAGCTTGCAAGTCGGCGTGAGGATTCCTAAGATATATAGTTCATTAGTTCATAACTCAGTCTAACCACACTGCTGAGAATTAATTACCAATCAGAGTCGAAGCTACAATCCAAAGGAAAGCTCGTTCAGTATGGAATATTGTAAATAGAAACAAGCTACTCACATCACAACCGTATCGGCAGTCTGCAAGTTCAATCCCAACCCACCAGCACGCGTGGACAAGATGAACACCTTGTACTCCGAGTCCTTTGCGTTGAACATTGCCACATGCCCCGCACGCTCCTCTGTCTTCGTACCACCGTCAAGTCGAAGGTATTTCCAGTTCATCATCTTGAGAAAGTCTTCCATAATGTCCATGACCTTGGTCATTTGGAAGAAGATGAGTACCTGTGAATTCATGCATCATGAATGGATTCACTGCAACCAGGCTAGAAAGGATTTACTCTGTGACCCGTGGCAAAAAACTTGGGGAGGATGCGCGAAAGCAGTTCAAGTTTTCCGGAGGAACGAAAGATTTTATCGTCCACGATACCGCTTGGATTGACCTTGTCCTCGACACTCTCAAACAAGAAGGGATGCTGGCAGATTTTTCGGAGTTGCATAAGCTCATTGCTCAGCCCTTTGACACCTCCAGATTTCCTGTCATTGCCAGCAAGAGTGAGCATAACAACCAAAACCAAACCCAGATTAGATATGCACCCTTTCGCGTCCTTTCCATTTGCAATCATCTTGTACTTCTTCATGTGCCTGTACAGCTGCGATTGCAAAGCGCTCATTCGTACTTTGATGACCTTCTCGACCTTGTCAGGCAACTCGCTCTCGACATCCTTCTTCAGTCTTCTCAAAAGGAACGGACGAAGGACCTTGTGCAAGCGACGAATGATGAGGAGTGCCTCTTCTTCATTCAGCTCGATCTTGTCTCCGGTACCAGAGTTGGCAAATGGTGTGTTGAACCACTCATCGAACGATTTGACGGAGTTAAAGATCTTCGGGAGAACGAAGTTGAGCAGCGACCACAGCTCGGGGAGGTTGTTTTGAAGAGGGGTACCGGTAAGGATGAGACGGAAGCGAGAATGATAGTACTGGCTGAGGGTTTGAGCCAGTTTACTTTGCGTGTTCTTCATGCGATGACCCTCGTCTAAGTGAAGGGTTACCGATTAATACATCCCAAGAGTTACAAAGGTATACTCACCGATGATCATGTGCACCCATTTGATCTTGCAAAGAATGGGACGGTCCTTGATGATATACTCGTAGGTCGTCAACAGGACTTGGAATTGACCCATGCGCAATTCTGCTTGTAGGTTCCGACGCTGCATGGGATTGCCTTTGTAGGAGATTGTTTTCACAGCGGGTGCCCACTTGGCAAATTCACCAGACCAATTCGTCATGGTACTGAGTGGAACGATGACGAGGTAAGGGCCACGCTGCTTCTTCACCTCGATGAGGAACGCGACAAGAGAGATTGTCTGGATCGTCTTTCCTAGACCCTAAAATGAGAGGTGAGCACGCATATAGGCATCAAATGAAGGAAAAGGCTTGCCATTTCGTCCGCCAAAATCCCGTTTAGTTTGTTATTGTACAAGCTCACCATCCACTGCAACCCCTTGAGCTGGTAATCCTTGAGTGTACCACCGATGAGGAGGGAAGGTTGTTTGGTGACCCTCTCGGATATCCGGTGGGCGACGGCGTAGTAATCCACCCTGGTCTTGTCTTCCACGGGTTCTTCGTGTAGTACCTGTGCACCAAATGTAGCCTCGTTTGTCGGGCCATCTTCAGTTTCAAACTCTATATCGACACCGCCGTGTTCATTCTGTTGTGCCATGACAGCCTGGGCGAGGGAATCGAGATATGAATCGGTTTGCCGAAGGAGATGTGTGATGCGAGTATCCTTGGCGGTATCAATGAGTTTCATATACGCCTCTTCATCGTCAGCTTTGAGTGCCTTGAGACGTTCCTTGGAGATACGTTCGATACGCTTCTGCTCCTCCTTTTCGGTGTATGCGTGGAAGCTGACGACGGCTCTTCCAAGACGCATGACGCGATCTTGAGCTTGTCGGCAGGTGGAGATGACCTCCCTACCATGAGTACAGATAACACCGAGTTGCTCGACATGCTTGTGTTTTGCTCGCCTCTCGCGGTCGACGCGTTGTCGACGCTCGGCCTGCTCTGTCATGCGGGCATCGCGAAGGGTGGGCTTGCGTACGCGCCGGAAGTCGGCGCGATTGAGCGGTAGGAGAGTACCTTGGATAAGACGCTCGGCAACGAGAGCGCGCATAGAGCGCTGTTTCTCGAGCACGCGTAGGGACTTGAGCTCGATCATCGCGCGGAGCTTTCCATGTGCATTAGGGGCAGGATGGTTGGGGGCGTCGCTGGTACCATTGGAGGCGTCGAAGGGTTGGATGATCGTCGATGGTCCAAGAATGTCGTCTGCAAGACTATCAAAGCTGCCATGACCGATCATGGCATCCATGCCTTCGAGTTCACGGATGCGCTGTGCAATGCGCGCTTCAATGAAGCGATCCCTTTCATTGACGATTTGGTGAACATCGAGACCGGGTGGCATGAACGCGGGAATGAGGAGACGCTGGAGGCGAGTGGCGAACAAGGTTGGATCGACATCGGCGGGACGGGTGAGATGAGTAAAAGGGAGACGGAAAGCATTATAAGGGTAAACGCCCGAGTTTGTGTTGTCTTCAAGGAAGGGTCCCTTTGGCAAGTCAGAGGGGGATATGTTGGGGAGGGGAGCCGCGGGGGTCTCTTCATCCTTGGGGGACTGTTCGGTGGTGGGACCTTGGGAAGGAGGGACAGGCGCAGCGGGGGGGAATGTAGGAGGGACGACACCCTTTTGCAACTTTACGGCGGCATCGACGATCCTAGTGTTGACGTCGGCGGGGGCGAGGGCCTTGTCGAGATCGGCGGCGACGGAATTGTATGGTTTGATAGACTGCTGTAGATGCTCTGGGAGAGGAGCGCCACGGGAGATAAGTTTGAACGCCATGATCTGGGCGCGGAGAGCATTCATTTGGTCCGGGGTAAACGAGAGGGGGGTGGATGGCGGGAGAGGCGCGGCGGTGACTGGACCGGCGGTGACGGACGGAGGCGCATTCTGCAGTGCCGAGGTGGGTTGGACGGCGGGCGCGGGGGGGTCGGGCTGGGGATGCGGGACATGGCCGTTCGGAAAGGGTGGCTGTGTCTGGGGATGTGCGCCGTCTGGGGGGGATGAGGAGACAATGAGGGGAGAGGAAGGAGATACGCACTGAGGTGGTGGTGGTGGTGCTGTTGCTGTGCTTGTTGCTGTTGGCTCTGGAGAGCCGCGAGGTAAGTGAGGAGATTGCGGAGTTCCTGGGAAGACTCTGGGGTGTGACCGGCCTGTTTGAGGTCACGGACCCGCTGTGGAGGGTGTCGGCGGAGGGAACACGAGGGAGAGAGAGAAACGTACGAGGAGGATGAGCTGGAGCTTGTCTTTTGGGGACTGGCGGATCTGGTTCAAGTGGGGGTGGAGTTGTTGTTGTTGTTGTTGTTGTTGGCTGAATTGAACGGGCATTTGCTGGCCTGCCATGAGCCTTTCCCGACGCTCTTTCTCGTCGTCTCCCTCGCACAGGTGAAAAACCAAAACAATACTCCGATGGCGTGAGAACTTGTAATCTACAGATCACATGACATCACGTGTCTTGTTACTTCCGACCCCACCATCCCCCGAGCAGGCTCCCCAGTCCGCCTTTGCCAGGGGTTGTCGGCTCAGGTGTCTCTGGCCGCGCGACATCCTCCAGCCTAGACTTGCCAGGCGGCGCGGAAACAACATCCCGCTCCTCCTTGGCCGTCGCCGCCGCTGCCTTGCCTGCACGCTCCATCAGTCGCTCCATGTCCAGCTGCACATAGTTGAGCCCAATGTCAAAGAACAACGGCTTCTTGTACGTCTTGGGGTCACCATCCAGCGTACCCCCGTTGTACGCGAACCATGCGTTCTTCGTCTCTGCCACAGCAGTCGACAGTGTCGAATCTAGCCCGTCCACGGTCGCGACAGCAAGAGGGTACGACGTGTCCGCGGGCGTCGTTATCCCAGCGAGGGTCCCCAGTACAGAACGCGTCTCCCGCACGTGCAACGTGGCATGCTGCATCAGCGTCAGCGCTTCCCCGTACCTTTTCACAGCGACGTAGCACTCCGCAAGGAAAAAACACCTGTCCATTACATCAACCAACGGACACCTCCCCCTGGATCACACGTACCGCCGTGCTCTTGTATATGTTAGCCTCGCTTCAATCGCCGCCGCAAGGTCGGGACTCTCGTCAACGATGCTCAGATTTCGCATCTGCGTCAGACTCTGCACAACCGTGTCCAGCAACTTGACAACGGCAGGGTACAGTCTCGCATCCACCTGCTCCTTCGTCTTGGATGCATCCCGTGTCCGAGGCGTGTGTGAGCTAAGCAGCGTGCTTACGAGCACCAGATCTCGCTGAATCCGTCGCGACAACAACTGATAGACAATGTAACCGTGCACGAACTGAATGTCTCGCGTGCCCCCTGCAGCAGCAGACAAGGTGCCAGCATTCTGCAACATAGTCAGCACAGGCGACATAAAGTTGACCCAACAGACCTGCTGCGCTTCCAATAGCTTTCTCGCCACGTCTTCCGCGTCGCTCAGTGCAAGAAGAACAGCATCATAGGCAGCAACACCCTTCTTCGATCCAAAACCTTTCCCTTTCTTCTTCCCTTTATCATCCACCTTACCTTTGTCCGCCAGATCCCGAGGCCCAGAAATCTTCCCCTCCGCCTCCTGGATTTTTAACAATACATCCACCAGCTCTGGGTTCCTCACCGGGACTGGTTGCCCCTCCCATATAAGCGTCTCCAACTTTTTTTTGTCGTGAGCACTCCCTGCCGCCCGTTCCCCTCTAAACGCCTTGACCAACCCATCGTATCCCTCTACAATATCTCCTCGATGCCTGCCCGCAAGTTCCTTCACGATTGTGTCGACGTCATACGCCCTTTCTCTCCCGAGTTCATGAGCGCAATACCTAATCTCTGGCCCAATTCCGTCCGCAAAGAGTGTTGCAAGAGCCTGGTCTCGGCTCGTCTCCGCCCTCTCCGCGAGCTCGTCCAACAAACTTCTCGCGACACTCAGCTGGATAAGCGCGTCTTCAAAGTTGTCCCTGTACCGTAGGAATCGGCCGTTCACGACGAGCGTATATACGGTAGCCTGGATGAGAGAAGATGCCTTGAGACGGGACGATGTATAAAGCGATTGACAGTGCGAGAGGAGTTGCGTGGACCAATGGACCGCACGTCTGAATCGTCCCGTCGCACTATGGCGGAGGGTACCAGCGTGTGCCTCGTTCGCTGGAAGAATTGATTGAGCAACGAGGTCCTGAGAGTGCGCCCATGCCCGCTCGGCCTCGAATAACAAAAGCTGGAGACTGCGCGATCAAACGCACTGACGATGTTGTTCTTCAGATAGAATGCGTAGCAAACTCACTGTCCCTCCTTGATGATATCCGTCGTCAAGGGCGGCAACTTTTTGAAATCTTTGCCTTTGCCATGGGTCATTTTGAGGGTAGATCGCAGGCGATGCGTCCTGTTTCCGCAGTGTTTTCTGTAGCGCGCAAAATCGCTGTATCGAAGACCATATGCACTACGCTGCTCGTTGGCGAGCTGGAGGGCTGTTCATCGTGATGTGATTATTTTGTGAGGCCGATCTGCTCTGTCATACCTTGGAAGGACAGTTTGCCGTCGCTCATGGTTGTATGTGGACGGGCTAGCTTGTCGGAGCCGTGATGGTAAGATGTAGAAACAACGAGATCCCTGCCACCACGATCAAACGTCGCTTAGCTTAGCGTACTTTAGAACACGCGTCCATCTAACACCTCTTTTTTTATTGACGACGACTTGCAATGACCGAGACGCTGCCACCCACGCTCCAAAATATCTTGGACCAGAAATCGTTGAAATGGATATTCTGCGGTGCGTCGTAGCCCAGTGTCAAATCACTTACGCTCAATCTCTGCAGGTGGCAAAGGAGGTGTCGGTGAGTGTCCCGAGCTTCGGATCGTCGTGAGGTATCATCAACGCTTCGGTCGACAGGCAAGACGACCACGTCCTGCTCACTCGCCATCCAACTCGCACAATGTCGCGAGTCCGTCCTGCTCATCGTAAGTCGCCCCATCTGAGCCCCACTTCGGCTCACCCACCGGACGCTCGCATTCCAGTCTACAGATCCAGCACACAACCTGTCCGACGCCTTTGGCCAAAAGTTCTCCAAAGATGCGACCAAAGTCAACGGGTTTGACAACCTCTTTGCGATGGAGATCGACCCTACGAGCGCGATTCAGGAGATGGTTGAGCAATGTATTTCGCGTTTCCCTTGATGCTTGTCGTCGTGCTCACGTTCATTCGTTCTCCCCTCGTCAGCCGACCAGAATGGCATGATGGGCTCGATGATGCAAGATCTGGCCTTTGCAATTCCGGGTGTGGACGAAGCCATGAGTTTCGCCGAGATCATGAAGTTGCATCCGCCCTCGTTCCCCGCTGTTCGCGTTTCTGACGTTGTTTCAGGCACGTCAAATCCATGGAATACTCTGTCATCGTCTTCGATACCGCCCCGACCGGTCATACACTGCGATTCCTCTCCTTCCCCACCGTACTCGAGAAAGCGCTGGGCAAGTTGAGCACCCTCAGTGGTCAATTCGGTCCCATGATTCGGCAAATGTCGTCCATGATGGGCGGGCAGCAAGATTCTCAGGAGGACATGTTCGCCAAGCTAGAGTCGATGCGCGCAGTCATCAACGAGGTCAATACCCAATTCAAGGACCCGGTACGTGCATCCTCGTGCGCGCCGTCGTTGGTCGCTGACATCATCGGGGCCCCGCTTCGCAGGAAAAGACCACGTTCGTCTGCGTCTGCATATCCGAATTCTTGTCCCTGTATGAGACGGAACGTCTCGTACAAGAGCTCACGGCGTACGAAATCGACACACACAACATCGTCGTCAACCAATTGCTCTTCCCAAAGAACTGTACGTCTTTCTCTGCACCTTTGTTTCACACTACCGATGCTCACGACCATGACCACGCGATGCAGCGTCGAATTGCGAGCATTGCAAAGTGCGTCAAAAGATGCAACAAAAGTATCTCGCCGAGGCACACGAACTCTACGACGAGTTTTTCCACATCATACAGCTCCCTTTACTTACCGAGGAAGTTCGAGGTCCGCAGAAACTGAAAGAGTTTAGCAAGATGCTCGTGGAGCCGTATGTTGCGAACCTGGACTGAACTCTAGATCTTCCTTATTGGTACTGTAGACGGGAGCGGGAGTGCGTTGAATGTCATGTCATGCCTGAATGTGGAGGTTGTGATAGCGGTGTACTGTAGTTACACCCTTTAATTGCAATCCGAGGATACCGTAAAAATAAACATAAAGGGGGCGAAAGGACGAGCGCGAGCGCGTATAAAGTTCCCGTCTTTAGATAGACGCCTCTAGCTACAAAACATCGTGACTTTCAGACTGACATATACTTGGCCATTCTGCGATAGATGTCAGGGGACAGTGTATGAGCAGAGTATCCCGACGGCCTACCTTGGTTCGTCCTTGTCTTTGTGAGCCAAGCGCTGCTCAAGCTTGGCAAACTCATCTAATGCAACGGTCTCTTCTTCATCCAATACCTGCAGAGATGGACGGGTGAGGCACGAAGCGCGGCAGAAGATGAAGCATACCTGCTCAACACCTTTCACTTCCGGAATATAATGCATCAACATCCTCTCAATGCCAGACTTGAGCGTGACAGTGCTCGAGTCGCACCCTCTGCAACTCCCCTTCAGCTTCACCTTTACGAACCCTTCGTCGCTGAACCCCCTAAATTCAATATCGCCGCCGTCCTCCATGATAGCCGGCCGCACCCGAGTTTCAAGCAGTTCTTTGATCATGGCTACGGTTTCCGAATCCGTGTCGAGAATTTTGGTGTCCTGTGGTCCAGCGGCATCCCGCTCCTCTTGAGAACGAAAGAGGGCAAGTCCAGCGGAAAAGTGTTCCATCAATATCGAGTATATCTCGGGTTTTATCACACCCCACGGGTTCTCGCTGTCCTTTGACACGGTGACGAAATCCGGGCCGTAGAATACGGCTTTGACGCCTTCTATACCCATGAGTCGGATGGCTAGCGGCGACGCAAGCGCGGTGCGCGTATCGAGGAATTCCGCGGTGCCTTCCTCCATCACGGAAACGCCAGGAATGAATTTGAGGGAATCGTCGTTTGGCGTGGTCTCGGTCTGAATGAACATGGATCGCGCTGCGAGGAGTCAAGTGAGAGCAACTAGTACGGAATGTGATACTCACTGTGTGGAGGGTTGACGCTTGCTGCGCGCGGCTTTGGCGCATGGATGGGGGATGCAGTTGCCAGGGTTGGGCCGCGGTGTACCGCTCGACGTTCAGGCGTGGAGACGAAGCTAACCCATGAGCGCAGTGCATAATCTAAACGTTGCCTGGGCTGCACACTCGTCCGTAGCATTGCCCTCAGCGAGTATGACGCAAGTCTCGACGACATGGTGGTTGTGACGAGAAGCCCGGAATCCGATGTGCTTACATAATAGCCCAGCCGACAGTATTGCCACCTAAATTCCCCCGCTCCATCTGCTTCCTCAGCGCCTCAATCTTCTTTTCCCGCTTTTCCGCCTGGATTGTCTGCGCTTTATGCCGGCCCCGGATAACCCTTTGACACCTGTCCTGTCGGGTCCCATGCCTATCGAATCGTATGCGGCGGTGGATTCGAAGCCAACGACAACTTCCTCATTGCTACTATGCAATATGTCATGTGGTTTAGACACGTGCGCTGCCATATTCCCACTTGGGAGCGCCGCCTGCGTCGGCAGCAACCTTGCTTGATCAAAGGCGTAGTGTGTGCTCGCCTAACTTTGAAAGTATTTTCAGTCATCAGTGTTGCCAAAAAACGATTCACTTCGACCACCAGTGCCAGTACAGGCACAAAGGGCTATGCAATGAGCAGGTTGACCATCAACATCCTCAGCGTGAGCACTGAGCAATTTTTTCTACTGTGACATGGTTTGTATGAGACACTCTCATCCCTCTCTCCTTTGATGGTCATGGTAGCCAGTATGGCATCAACACTGTCCAGTTCCCTATCATCATGATCTATGTTGTGCTCTCTGTCCAGGCAACCTGGAGGTGCTCATTACATCCCTGGTGCATTCAGAATCGTTGCAGGGGACATGTACACCATTTGAGTACATTCATAGTGCTTCATTTTACGTGATGGATGTTAGTCATGACCATTACCATTCAGGAATGAGGATTGGGCCCTACCCCAAGCATTTAACAACATCTCTCAACGCACAAATTCACTCTGGCTGCTTGGGTGGCAAAATCTGAACACTGCATGATGTAGCTTGGCTTGGGTCTTGGTTGTATTGGCGGTGCCTTGAGATTTGTACATGGTTTCTCCTTCGGTGTGGTCTTT
>MU131256.1:0-15311 GCA_015039435.1 Imleria badia
CAAGAGTGGCCTGGTTGGCTCCCTTCTCTTTGCTGACACCGACGGAGACAAAGAATTGGATCACAGTATGATAGTTCCATGTATATCAAGTATGATGTGTTGCAATAACCTAAAGCTCGTGGTACATCTGGGCCTGAGATGACAGATTAGTGAAATTGACGGATTCGAAGGCCAGTGGGATCGCCGTGAAATACGCTGCAGAACAGTGTATAAGAGTCGACTTTACAGTGTTCTGTTCACCGAAGCGCAGTGTGGATATCACTGATCTCCAGTAGCGAAAAGTGACAATCAGTGATAGATTTGTCACTGACAAGAAGTGGATTTCACCGATTTCTACTGGAAATGGCACTCATTGTCGAGTGAATCAAACACTGCTCATCGTGGCATTCACTTCCCACTGTGTCAGCCAATGACATGTTCGTCGTTGAGGCTATTGTCGCGTGATAGTAGTTTGTAAGTGCATTAGTTCTCGTGACAGGGTTGACTGCTACCGTGACCACAAACTTTCCACACCAAGTCGACATGACCGATGTTTTAGGTCACAGTTACTATCCACTGAAACATCGTGATGTGGGGCGGCTCAGAGGTGACGTTGCCTCGCTGATCTGGAGGCTAGCTTGGCGCCAGTGGCACACGTTCGAGTCGCAGATTCTTAAAAGAGCCGGCGTTGGATGTCAACCCGCCAACACCTGTAATAACATGGTACCTTCCAGCTTTTGAAGCTTGTCAATCTTCCCAGTCGTGGAGGGTTCTTATGCGGCCAGGGGCAAATATCCGCACAGGATTCCAGTTTCGACTCGTCCCATGAATTCTTCCAAGTTCTCTTTAGTGGGGGTGTTGCGGTGACTCGGAGGTCTTTGATCGTATCGTTGCATATTGCTGATTACATGGGTAGGAAGGTCCCGCACACCTACTTCAGGTCAGTGTGGCCATCCAGTCACATGACGTTCCGTCAAGCAATTCATTCGCATCCATTTCAGCAGCTTAGAGCTTATTGATAGGTGATTTGCGAAGGTCCTAGGTTGAATACTATATATATACTTCTTGGAGATGTGGATGTAAGGAAGGGGACAGAAGTTCTCGTGAATAGGTAAGTCATTGGAGAAGGGTCCCGTGTTTACGATGATACTCGACGACTCGAACCTCTGGTCTCTGAAAGTCCGCTTCGGTCAGCAACTGGCCCTGAAGGATTCTACCCATATGCGTCTCCGCGAAGCCCATGCCCCTCCTTCTAATGGCGAGCAACATCATCATGAAAGGCAGTTGCGTATTATCAAACGTCATTTCGATTTCAGCACCGAGTGAACCAGGGATCTTGAACCAGTTGCGCCGAACCAATGCACCCGCATCGCCCGGTAGATCCGTTGTAGGAACGCCGAGGAAATGCGATAGCCGGACGTAGGATGTATAGTTCCTGAGGTACAGCTGTCCAGCGAAGATATTCAGCTGGTCGACCAGAGCCCAAGGTGGAGTCCAGTCAGAGGGCACAGGCGGGACGGAATACAGCTTGAGATTATCACATGGCTTGATGTGTTTGATCGTGGTGGGTGTGTACAAATGCAGATGGACGTGGTTGCTGAGCCTAATCTCCGAGATCAAGCGATCGGCTTCGAATGGGCTGACAAGAACGAGGATGTCATTTCCACCCTGTTTCCCGGAGAGAACCCACTGGACAGAGCGTAAAAATTCGTCTACACTCCTCTGGGATGATTCGTGTTCGACGATTGTCTCACAGAAATCCGCTGTTGCTAGGATGTACGGACTCCACACATAGAGTTCACTGGGAGGTGCGGAGCTATTGCCAAGCGTCGTGAAGATTGGACGAAACGCCGTACTAACAAAGGGGATAACACCGGTCCTCACGAAATTCGCGACGTCGCGATGAATGTAATGTTCTGCTGATGATACCTTGCGTGACCGGTGCTCTACCTCTCGCTCGCGCTCAAGTTCGCGAGATATCTCCCTTTCTTGTTCTTCATCCATGCGTGCATCAGGAAGCGAAATGACCCCAAGGCGTTCACAGCGTTGTCGAATCTCTGGATCCAGCACCATCAAAGGAGTGGCATTTGGAGCGCGTCGTGGCGTATAGAGGTCAGCAAGCGACTTTAATTCTGGCTGAAGCCATGAATTTGCCATTTGTTCCGTCGTGATTTCGTTGTTACAGAAACGGGACCAAGCATCGCGTCGGGATTTGTGGTTCATACCTTGCTGTGTCCAGTAAGGGGCCCATCGGACTATGTTAGTCCAGGTTTCGTGTATCGTCCAATGCAAGATGTCGGTAGTAGTAATCTCCTGGCCATCTTTGGCTGCCACAGAGCGAATGCTGCGGTCCACTTCGGGAGGTGCAAAGAACATGACGCTGTGACCGTGGCCTAGTTTACGCATCCGCATGCAGCCTATAGATGGTGAGATTAGTCGATCGGGCTGAGTGCTAAGGGCATACCTTGCACCAAACGATCCTTTGTTACATTGGGACCGAGAATAACCGCAGCTCGGGATCCACTTGGGAACTTGATGTCAGTACCCCTCGTGTGAGCATCGTCCAGATAGGCAACGCATCGGTTCAGCTTCTGGACGAGCGGTGACGATGACAAGGGCTGCACGGTGCCATTTCTTGCAAGTACCACCAACTCGTCGTCTTCACTGAAATAGATGGCTCCAGCAATATCAGGGCGGCTCAAGTCGAGCCATGCCTTTGCCAGCTCGCGATTCGAGACATCTAGTATTTGGGCACCAACGTCCAGCAGGACAGAAACCTCAGGTTTCTGGGAGACGATCACCTTCAGAAATTCAAGCGTGGCCCACCGCTCTCCACTCTCGTGCATTGTCTGGGTATACGAATTGTTCTCGGGGCGAAGCAGATAAGCGAGAACCCTTGCGTTTGTTCCCGTCTGATGGAGATGGGCGGGGTCGTGTTGAACGATGGATGTGGGCAATAGATATTGGGCATCGTTGGTGCCCGAAAATCCTAGAGGTCAGTTTAGCCAGCAAGCTCGAGGCATGGAAAACAGCAGACGTTACCCACCTGATATTAGATGATGCCTCCTCTCTGCTATATCCCAGCTCGAGCCCAATATTTTCCAAGGAAACTCTTTTGCGTACTTTGGAAACACGACTCTCGAAAGATAGTAATCTATCGCTGCTTGATTCCGAGTGAACAGTGGAAAAATGACCTTGTTCCATTGTTCCGGTGATCTGATATTGACGCCACTGAGGTTCCGAAGAAAGGCTGGGACCAACTGAGAAGCCCAGCCGTCGAGCCAACGTTCGTATTCGGTAGATGGGTCATCCTGTTCAAACAGAACTTCGAACGACTTTCTGAGCTGTTCCTCACTGAGGCCGGCATAGTAGTAAGACAGACATGTGAGTAGGATGGTGATATCCGGGTGCCCGAACTCTGCTGTTGATGCTGGGACGTCTTTAGCTCGAAAGGGAACGGCGAGCGGCGTGCGGGTCAGATCAAGGCCATAGTCTACCCGCCACCTCCGCTCCGTGATTGCAAACAGAAGGATGTTGTTAGCTAAAAGACCACGAAGGAGTAGCAGTGCACCCAAAGACGAGTTTTGTTGAGCGCACGCTTCTACTATCTTGGCTGTCTCCGGGGGGATATCCGTTCGGGTTATGAAATCGCGAATGGAACTTCTAAGGGCCGGGCGAAGGTGCGAAAAGCTGATATTGGGGAAGTATCCATCGACCACGTCCTTGGCTATCAATGAAATTAAACGCATGCCAGCGTCGCTGTGCAGGACGCGAATGTGAGGGAACGATCCGCAGTCATTGAAGTCACACTCAATAGAGTACGGGACGAGGGTGGAAGGGAAAGACAAGTGTCGATTCACCAGCCCGAGGATTTGCTGAGTAATGGTCCATCTGTCGGGGAATCCTTCTACGGGCTGTTCCCGGCCAGAGGTGTAGATCAATTGGAAGCGGGAATGAAGTATCTCGTCGCTTTCGTCGAGAAGATCTCTGGCATGAAAATGGAGAAACCGCTGAAGCGCAAACCATTCCTCGGCCTCATTCTGGGGCCATGCAGCCAGTTCAGTCGCATCGACACTCACACTCAAGTTAGAGACGCTGTCGCCATCGCTGTCAATTATGTTTCCACTCCCTTCAATCGAGTTCGCAAGCGATCCGTGCAGCCAACTCTTTACCCGTTGAAACACAGCGGCGACGTGAGTGTTTTCTGACGGCTGTTTCTTTGATTGTCAGCCAGTTCAAGATCTTCATCATTTTCATCGTGCTCACCGGTGTTCGCCACGAGTCTGCTAGCACACGCTCGAAGAGCGATTTCTGTTCCATTTGTGACGAGTTTTCCATAACGTTGTCTTTGCGCAATTGCTTCTCGACGCAGGTGAGCTTGAGCGACAAAATATGTTCCGGCTGCATGACAACAACACCACGGCCAGCCAAGCATTCTGACATGATCGTCCACAGTTGATCAACACCGACATCTGGGTCGCTACGGGAGAAGGAAAGGTTGTATATCGGCCTATCAACCAGCCCACCCAGGCGATCAGCCAGGTGGTGAAGCGTCTGAGCCTTCAATGGTTCTGGGACGATGACACGGACGAGCTGATGGCCATCGGCAAGATCAACAACACAGATAGGGATGATGACGGATGATTTCCCTTCACCCATGTTGACCTGCATAACAATGTTTTCCCTTGATTGAGGGAATATCATCTCCCTGGCCACATCTGCCTGAACACGACGAATGAGGAAGTTCCCTTGTAGCTGAGGTGGAAAAACAAAGTTTTAGGAAACATGTACATCACGTCAGAACACAGGAGATGTACCTGCATCAACAGCCAGTCTGGGTGCTCTGTGGCAAGCCATCCTTCGCATCCTTCGCTGTCAAACTCTTTCAGCAACTCTTCTTGGATATCGTCCAAGGCAAGCTGGAGTAGTCGCCTTGCCCGCTGCAGTTCCAACGCCAGCAGTGCCAGTGAAACCAAGCATTTAGTCCAGCTTTCTGAGGGATGGAATGGCGAGGTGGTCGCAAGACATCGGAAAAGAGTATACGGCGTGACACGCGGCCATGGTCCAGATTCATCGAGGGCCTGTTCAATATCTGTTTTTGGGCCCAACGTCCCCTTGAGAATTTCCAAGCCCATTTTGTAGTCGACTCGGCACAGTGCATAGTGATTCCGAAGCGTTTCGATAGCAAGATCTCGTGTACTTCCATTAGTTATGCTGGCGTGAGATTCTTCTGTATGACAGTGACTTGCACTGGCATCAAGGTCAGCAACGTATTGGTGTTGAAATGGAGGAACTGAATCATTCATTTTCAGGGAGGAGAATAGTTGAGCCAGCCGAGCGACATCAGAAGATGTGGAGGCATCATTAAGCTCCAGGGTCCCCGGACGTGTCGAGGCAATCTATGGCAAGATGGTAGCTGTGGGGCAGGTCTTTCACGTAGCAGGCGATCTAGCGTGATCTGCCAGTCAATGGGTGTTTCTGGTGTGTATCGCGATGGTGCCGGATTCGAAGGAGGGGGTGGTCTGGGCCCGTTAGGGCCACGCATAAAATGCTCCTTGAGTTTGAAGTTGCGGTAACAGCTAGAAAAGAGACGTTGGAGGTTTTCCGTCAAACTCTCCACGTCATAGAGTTCGGGATTAAGCAAGTCCGTTGGAACTGTAACCGTTTCAGACGGCCAGGACTCCAGTAACTTGTCAACTGCAGCATCTGTTGCAAACCTCTCCGAGTGCCGTTCTGAACGGTAGGAATTTTCGATGTGATAACGAATGTGCCGTTTTTCGGGGCAGCATCCGTCCAAGGGATCGTATTCGTCCCAGCATGTGATATCCGGGATGTGAAATTGCTTTGCAAATGCCACGAGTAGTGAAAGGAGGATCGCATGGCTGTGATCACCGTAGTGGGGCAAGCAGTCTATAGTGGGGAGGAAGAACTGAAGTTGAAAATATCGAGTTCCTCCCCCACTTCTCCTCAGGATGTCGTATATATCTCGCTTGATGTGCGAAAGATCGTGATGTGGAAAGGATGACACATCAATGCCGCTTGGCAAGAAAGGTTCCCTGAGCCGAAGAATCATATCACCCCACACTTCTATCCAATCACTGATGATTGGTGCATCAGGAAACAACAACTGAACGGCAGATGCGATGGTATAAGCGATATCTTCATCCTCGGAGGGTTTATTATCGCAAGGATGGGTTCGGCTGTCTTTGGTAGGAAGGGATGAGACAACCTCGGACGGAAACAGATAAGCCTCGTGCAGCAAATCATATGATCGTTCTTCATCAAGATAAAGCCCTTCGTTACGAATCCTCTTGACAGCAAGACGTAGTTGGCAACTCTGCGGCGATAACGAATCCGGGAAGGGTCCGAGTCGAAGCCCAGCTGACCATGTGAGGGATATTGCCTCTTCTAGGCCCGTCCTACCTGTCAGTGGGTCAGGTCTACACACATTGCTAGTCATGGCGTGCAGGGAAGCAAGATATAGCCTGCTTTTCAAGCTAACAATCCCTGTCAAGCAACCCAACTCGCTATCAACTTTGTAGGTATAGAACATGACCGGTCCACATTTAGGTCCGTGTGGACCACGGGTAGGTTCATCGATGTTGCTTGTGACGTTCGGAACAGGACGTGGATTACTGGTAGGTTCGTCGATGTTGACTGTGACGCGAACATGGTGTTCGTGCTTCTCGATGTAGCATTCACCGACCGGTATGAGGATACACCTGGGGATAAGGTCCTCCTCAATCTGAGCTTTCGTGCGCAGAACAAGCCGGTTGACCAAGCCGAACAGCGTTCCAATGCACTGGTTCTCATCGTAAACCATGTCCTTGAAGTCGCGAGACTCGAGCTCTCCGTGCTGGTTGATGAAAAAGGAGAGCCCATATCGGGGTAAAGCGACTGATAGCTGTGATGATGGTGAGGACTCAGCGCTCTCGATTGGAGATGTGGTGATAATGAGATTTTTGGAAATGTCGAGACACGCCAAACGCCGTGAAACCATCGCCCAGGTTGGACTTGCGATGTCCACAAGCGACTCGCGCCCTCTGAACAGACGATATTGTCCAGATATGGGGTGAATACACCAGTTCTCGGGAGACTTCTTCCAGGGTTTGTCCAGAGGTCGTATCTCGATTATTGATGTGGACAGATCCAACCAGTGCGCGTGATGCTCAACGAGCGTCGTAGGAAGATCTTGTGCGAATTTTTCCTTAGGGATCAGCTCGAGGACGTTATCCACATCCTTGCGTTGAGCTCGAATGACCAAATTGTCTCCTCGAAGGGAAAAGTGCGCCTGTACATTTTTCAATTTCCAGTACCACATTACATATTAAAGCCACTGGCAGTCAACGTACGTAGTGATCAGATATCATAAAAAGGGTGACGAAATCCATTCCGGGAAGGTCAGATGGAACGACAATCAAGCTGTCCGCGTGCTGCAAGAAACATTCAGAGACCTATCATAGGAATCTTGATAGGTACATACGTTTCCAATAATGGGATAGTAATCCTGCAGGAAATGCCGCCTAAATTCAGCCGGCAATCTGTCACCTATTGGCTTACCATCCACCAAAAGCGACCCATCAAGGATGTTTACTTGCACAGTTTGCGAGCATCTATCACTGGTCGCCGGAGTTTCACATGAAATCCAGTGAGCGTCTTGACATGGTTTCCATCTATGTGAACCCGCTCGGTAGCCAGACCAAACCTTGCGAACCGCAAGGTCGACACCCACATCTGAAACATCCGCTTGGATGGCGTTCCTCAAGGCCCCCTCAAGAATAAGACCAAGACGATGATTTCGTTCTAGGAGTGCTCGCGAATACGCAGAGAAGCCTGACAACCTCAGATCAGCAGAGTTGCTAAAGGTACCTGAGGGATATGCAGACCTGAGAAATCAGCACCGTCCATGAGAATGGTTGTGCGTATGAGAATGGCGCAAGAAAGGGCAACTTCGATGTCCTGTGCAGAGCAAAGAATTTTGTGAACGATCGCAGGGCCCACATCAAAGGTGCTTCGACACACGGCAGCCATGTCCCGTAGAAGATTGGAACATTTTTCGTTGGCACGTGAGTCGACCCAGTCGTATAATAGCTCGTGTAACCAGTCAAATGTCTTCCCGCGAACGTTCCGAAGAAGTTCGATGGCCCTCTCCACGATATCATCACTGGGACTGGAGGCAAGGATGCATGTAAGCAAGGAAATGGTGGCCATCACTGGCCCGTCCGATGAGCCAGCACCAACGTCCACAAACAAGCTCTCGAGCTCGTCTAGAAGCGCACAGCAAAACGAGGCATCCCGAAGTTCCCGATGCCACGCCAAATCCCCAGTGTCTCCCAGTGGTCCGACTTGAGTGCATGCCTGAGTAAACAACAAATGAACTTCAGGATGACGAAAGTTGAGAGTCCTGCTGCGCAACTCCCGCAAGATGTTCATCCATTGCAATGAGCCGCCACTCCGTAAATGTCCGAACGAGATAAATTCGTGTAAAGAAAGATCCATGTGGCAGTTGACTTGAGCGCTCAAGACTTCGTTAGACGTGTGAGTGGTATTATCAAGATATTGTTGCATCCCAGAGTCTGCGTACGGTCCACCAGGAAGCTGGTAGGCAAGTTGTTCCAGGCCTCGAAGTGCTTCACTCCTTCCTGAACCGAGCTGTTGTCTGCTATGATCGTAGCGGCGCCATGAACTAGAATCCAAACTGATCAATACTCTGTGTTTCCCGACAGGGTGTGATTGTAACTCAGGAATATCAGCGATCAGGGTGCCGAATTCCATAGCACGGAAATTGAATGAATAGCCGTTTGTGGTCCCAAAGTAGCAAAATTCCAGAAGGCATTTGGTGACAGAACACCAGATATTGAAGAAGACAGGACCATGCGGCTTGAATGCAACCTTGATGCCTAATCTGGAGACTGGTGTATCTTCAATGCGAACTTTGAAATGCTGTGGTGGGGGTGGGGTGCTCTCAAGCTCATAGATAGGGAAAGTAATTTCATCCTCAGGGTCATCCGAGAACGCCAAGTATCCTGGTTGCGCATGCTTTTTCCGGGAAGAAAGATACTGATATGCGCAACATAAACGGTGGAGGCTCGTAGCTTCACGAAAGAACAACCTTTCGAGGGGAACCAACAGATGTTCAGGAGAATAGTCAGCGAGCATGGGAAGTTCCTTGACAACAAGCTTGTCGAGAGCAATCCAGAACTCCATCATTGTGAGGACCATGATGGAGAGGTCTTCCGGGCTTTTTGCGTATGTGCACCCCGCACTTGACAGATATTTTTTTGTCAAGGTCTCGAGCTGTACGCACGCTTTATTAACATCTGGGGTGCATGCAATCCAGTCGTCAATTCCCTGCTCGACGCCTCGCTCGACATCATAGAGCGCGATGTGAGGGTCGTCATGATACACATCCTCGAAGAACGTCCATTGTAAGGACAAAAAGTCATCGAGATCGCCTCGGAGATGATGGCTAGGGAGGAAAGGAATATAGGGGCGATCGCTGGCAGGACCTGTGAGAGAGTTGATGATGTAGTCATGAACATCGCACAGGGGAAGCTCGGTGTCCCTAGAGAAATCAAGTTGGGAAGGATCCCAGGGCGATGCGGAGTGGGCTGTCTGCATGTGCATCCATCTGTCATGAAGCGTCTGTCGAAGACCCATGCAAGTTTGTAACGCTACGTCGGAGAGCCACCTCGGAACAGAAGAACCAAGTTTCCGGAGGCGTCGGAAAAGTTTGGCCGACATGAGGTGAAGAAGATCACTGGAAAGACCTGTCTTGAGTGCATGGTTGGCGAGACCACACAAGAAGAATAGTATGAATGTTTTGTAGCTAGTACGTCCTTGCAGCGAACGATCAAGAAATAGCTGGATCGTGACCCTGATGAGAAGCCAAGCTGACGACCGAGACCATGATGTCTTTTCCCTGTGGCCCGGGAGTGTGTGGTAGTCACCTTCTCTAACAAGATCGGCAACATATTCATATCGGTCAGCTTGATGGTCAACGCCTTTCGTAATGCGGGTAACTTCAACAACGGAACCAATGCTGCGCAAGACGCCGGTAAGTTGTTCGGTGCTATACCACAGACCATCCATGCCACCCTGCCTCCCGTAACTGTCCCTCCGAGACTCGGCCTCGTTGAAGTGATAGTGGAAATTTGCGAGTCCATATCGGAAGTCCTCGTCGTCAAACACGTTGTTGGGGATCTCGATGGCTAGCTCAGGGTATGAGCATATAATCTTCTGCCTTGGACTGGGAGCTACTATTACGTGTGGGACCACCTCGAATGGTTCGTAGAGAGTACGATGATCCTCCTTCCTAAACATGACCACTCTACGGCTGTTTTCGCGTTCAGTGGGAAATACGAGGCTATCTGTGGATTCTCAGTAACGTTTCCATTATGAATCTGCGAACGTACCTCCGACTTCCATTCTAGCAAGCTGGTAGATGAAATGATCCCTGGTAAGTTCCTTAGAGAAGGCTATGGTCTGCAAGCTATCTAGCATCTTTGTAATGCGATACCACTCGGGTCTTTGGGCGTTATCAATGTGTCCGTGATAAGCATGAGCAGCAGCGCACGCTGCGCGAACCAGCGAACAATCAAGTTCTTTAGTGTAATCATCCTGATCTGGGGGGTTGATGAGGGAGAACACGTGGTTAACGACGTATGTTAATTCCGGTGTGGGGTCGAAACCGTCGCCGAGGATAGAAGAGAACATGCAAGCGCTGGTTTGGGAATTGGCAGTGAGTGGTTGCGGCTTGTACCAAGACTCCCACGACGGTCTTGGTTCTCGGTCTTACTCGGAGTCAAATTTCACAACTATATATTTTTCTTTCTTCATCACTCACCTAACGAAGCTAAGTTACAATGGGATACACGTACTATTCGGTGTATAACATCCAGGTGGTTTAAACTTTTGAACGTGAGTTTCCAGCTCTACGATACAACTCGGTGAAATCTCCATTAGTCAAAGTCCTGTTGTCCCACCGCAGGTAGGATGGTTTTTCCAGTCTGAAGGGATAATTCTGCGTGACGGGCACTAGGGCTGTGTGTGGGTTATACTTTCACTGAGCGCTGTCAGACCCACTCCGAGTCCGCAAATTTAAATTTGTAGCCGAAACTTCCTTTCTAGCCCATTGTTACCTTCAACATCTCTCCAAACAACAAACTACGCGATGTACCCATGTACCACGTACTCCAGATCGAAGACATTATTCTCAACGCCTCTGGTCACTGTTAAGTACTACGCCGACCCTTCTCGGACAGTTGAGCGAAGCCGCTTACCGTTGATTTAACTGCGCTCGCCAGAACGTGTCGTACATTCAAAGAACCCGCCCTCGATGTACTTTGGTCAGAACTGATCGAATTGTCTCCCTTGGCATCCTGGGGGTCATCGATCATCCGGCAACGTACTACTCATTTTCATCCGGATGCTTTTTGCATGTTCATGCCCTTGTTTCACAGTGCTATTCGTTCTCCCGACCTTGCAACGATGCCGAGCGGGATACCCTTCGAAGTTACGCCTGTCATATCTGGCGCATTGTCAGCTTTTCAAGTCCAAAGAGGCACCTTGACCCCAGCTGCATTTCGGCGACCTTCAACCCTCTTCTCTCTTCCCAAACCTTCGATTCTTAATATGCCAGGGTGGGACGACTACGTTGCCTGTTATGCACTTTGCTGTCCCCCTCCTGACTTCCCTCGATATCCACAACGCCCCACAGGAAGACGCTTCTGTGTATACATCGTCTCGACACCCTCGTCCTCCGATGCCCAAATATCCGCAAAGTCCGCATCCAAGTGGCGAATAATGCCCAGCTTGGCGAACGCGTCTACCATTACCTATACTCCTGGAATAAACTCCAGGTAGTCGACTGTCACGATGTCGCCATGCCCGGGCCCGTCAACGTGATCCCGTATCTCTCTCACATCGCCACCTTCCTGTGGTTGTCGTTTTCGCTCCGAACCCACTCGCCCGCCTCGATCCCCCCCCCACCCATTCACTCGTCTTTTCGCAACTGGCATACTTGGAGATCGTATCCAAATCGTCGGCATCCGTCACCAACTTCATCGCCCGAGATGTGGGCGGTAGAGGGCCGGATGTTGAGGAGACGGAGGTCGGTCAGGGAGTTGGACGAGAATCGATAGGTATGAGCGAGGGTCACTCTGGGAGGGCGGGTGGAAAATGGGACAATGAGGGTTCAGACGGCTGGAAGTCGGACGTGCCTTCCATCCACGGTACACCCTAAGAGGACCGACTCGCCTTCGACGACGACCGTCCGTGTACGGTCTTCTGCAATCTCCGCGCTCTGCATCGAGTGGTCGGTCGATCTCATGGACGCCGACTTGCTCGCGTTGGCGAGTATACAACACCTCGTCATCAGTGATCGTCGATCGATGGGGTTAATCAACCATGTGATCACGCTCAACGGACTCGTACAACTTTTGGAGCGATGCAAGCGCGTGTAGGAGCTTTGTATAGCCCTCGACACGGAGAACGTCACCAATGTGTCAGGGCCCTTGGACGTAGATATTTCTTCACGGAAGGCGTTCCGGTTAAAGATGCCCGATTTGTCGATTCGATCCGGGTCTGTTTTTGCGCTGAGGATATCACTTTCGGTGTTTGGGTTCTTTTCGAATTCAGACCGGTTTTTTGCATGGGATGGTTCTGAAATGGAAGATATTCTTCTAGCGAACAATTTTGGATACCTATGGTGCAGTATTTTCTTATAGCGCAACAATACCAGCGAGTAGTGATGAATGAATCATATTCGAGCATGTCTATTACAGGCATATGCAGAATTTATCTTCTCCAGCACTTTCATTCGATGCGATGCGTCACAAAGCGTTTATGGAATTCATTCAATATGCAGTTCATTCTTCTCCATAATAGATCCTAGTTTGTACTCGCGGAACAGTCGTTTGATGGATATCTAACCAGCTTGAAATGTTCCCGGTGTCGAAAGCATTAGCCAGGAAGGAGGAGGCTAGCATCTACAACAACCCAATCCTTCGAGATATCATCTCCGGACCTCGACGTGGTAGCGCCTACACAAACCACGCATCGTCAGTCCAAGCGATGCGTATCACAAGACAAGCCCTTGCGTTCTTCAATATCCCAAACTGTTTCAACGGATTCGAAAGCGCAACCACGCGATTCATCTGCAAGCACTGGTGTTTGATCCGGAGGGCTTCCGAGACATAAGCGGAAGCGGCGGCGGTGGATCCTCAGCGACCGTCTTGGGATGCCCGCTGCGTTCGAAATTGCGCGCCAAGAGCGCCTCACGTTCGGCTTTGGAGGTGCTCGAGGAGGACACGGATGGGGGCGCGTGGGTGTATGCGTGTGGAGAGCTCCGGCGTGGGTCGTGCGTGGTCTGCCGACAGATTGGTCTTTGAGGTACTCGGGCCCGAGGATGGAGACTTTGCCACCGAGGAGGAGCTCGCGCGAGGACAGCCCGTACAGGGACCTCAGGCTGTAATACGCGTGAACATACGCGACTCTATGTCACCGGGGAACGGGAGGACGGAAGAGGAAGGTACATACGAGATCTTCGGCTTGTCGCCACGCTTGCTCGACGACGCTCTCCTGACCACTGATGACAATCGACAGACAACCAGGGAGTCGATGTTGGACCCAAGATGCTGGACTGACACGAGTGATCACACCCCAGGTTCGTTTTGAACGAGACACTGGCAATTGAAGATATGTGTGAACGAAAGCAAAGTGTTCAGCAGCGACTGTTGGCGTTGACTTGAAGAAAAAAAAAATGCTTTGCAAGTTCGGAGGCGGCGTCACGCCAAGCGGTGGCAGATGTCCTGACGCTTGGGCTGGCTTTGTCGTTCCCAACCTTGTTCCCAACAACAACAACCACACCGTCAGGTTGTTGTTCCCTCCACGTCCGTCCTTGTATGGCCTTCCACAACCTCCGCGCTCTACACGTCAATCTCGAGTGGTCTATCGATCTAACAGACGCCGACGTGCTCTCTGCATGGCCAAATATACAACATCTCGTCATCAACGATCAATGGGGTTGGCGAACTACGCATGGGATCACGCTGAGCGGACTCGTACAGATTCTACAGCGATGTAATAAGTTTCTGTGGGAACTGTGTATAGCCCTCGACACGGAGATCATCGCCGACATGCCGCGGCCCTTGGACGTAGATATCCGTTTCGCTTGAATGTGGCCGACTCGTCGATTCAACCCGAATCTGTTTCTCCTTTGAGGATCCTATTTTCGGTGTTTGGGTTCTCTTCTAATTCGTATTGGTTTCCTGTTTGGGATGAATGGAAGATGTTCCAGGAGCAGACAACTTCAGATGCCTACGGAGGAGTGTATTTTCTTACTTAGGTCAACAACGCACCACCAAGTGTTGGAAAACGAATATGATGCAACTTCGATTCATTCAATATGCAGTTCATCCTTTATACCCTCTACATAATAGGCCCTAGTGTGTACTCGTGGAGCAGGTGTTTTGATGGACTAGCCAGCTTGAAAAGTATCAGCCAGGAGGGAGGAGACTAGCATCCACAGCACCCCCTTCCTCAGAGATATCATCCGCGTCATCTCTCGGTCTCGCGATCGGCGTACGTGGCATCGCCATCAGACCTGGACGCATCACGCGGTATTAGTCCATCACCCACAATCAAAGCGATGAGAACAAACACCCACCGGTTCTCGCGCTCTCCAATATCCCAAACGGCTTCAACAGGTTCAAAAACGCAACCACACGAGTCGTCTTGGCCGTCAACTCCACGATGACACTATTATCGCTCACGTCCACAATCTTTGCGCCAAATTGGTCCGCGAGGACAGAGATGGACTGCAAGTACTGGTGTTTTAGCCGAAGGGCTTCCGAGGCGGTGAGCGGAAGCGGCGGCGGGGGGTCCGCAGCGACAGTCTCGGGATGCCCGCTGCGTTCGAAATTATGCGCCAAGAGCGCCTCGCGTTCGGCTTTGGATGCGCTCGAGGAGGACACGGATGGGGGCGCGTGGGTGTGTGCGTGTGCGTGTGGAGAGCTCCGACGAGGTTCGTGCGAGGGTCCACCGACAAATTGGTCTTCGAGGTACTCGGGTCCAAGGATGGAGACTTTGACAAGGAGAAGCTCGCGCGAGATGACGCGGGTATCGGTATAGTCGAGGACAGCCCATACAGGGACCTGTGATATGCTTGAATACACGCGACGCTATGTCGCCCGAGGGACGGAAGGACGGAAGGAGAGGGGGTACATACGAGATCTTCGAGTTGTCGGCGAGCTTGCTCGACGACGCTGTCCTGACCACTAATAACGATCGACATGCGACTCAGGTCGCGAATTTCGGTGCGACAGACGACC
>MU131257.1:0-12698 GCA_015039435.1 Imleria badia
CGCCGTCTGGATAGAGCCCCTCACTTCAGCGCAAAAACGCAAGCGAGGCCCCTGTATCTCGCGCGCAGGGTACGCACCCAATGCCCATCCAAGAGCGACGTACTCTGTTTGAACTTTGAACTGGCGTACAACCAGCGCCGTCATCGAGGAATCGAGGGTACGTTCCTGAACTCGAAGGAGACGCTTGATGAGGACAGCGGTGCCGATGGAAATGATGAGTCGATCAACACGACGCCTTGTACCTTGACACCACGAGCGGTGAGGATCCGGGTGATCACATAGGTGACGACGCCCCCAAACAACAAGCCTGCGATCAGGGGACACACCACATGGATTTCTACGGACAAAAGAAACTGACCTCCGAGCATCAGCAATTTCTGATCGTGATCGAGAACAGCATAATCTCAAATTCTCTTTCGCTTGCATCCCTCGGACGGTGACACGTGCAGCTGTCTATTGATTTTAGAAAAACTGTCCCTTTTTCCAGATGTATCATTGTATGCGCTTTGTCATATTTATTTATCTCTGTATGTATCGGCTTTGCAGTGGGGGCATAGATGATGGTGATGGGCACTTGTGTATAGTGTACGGGAGAATCCTTTGCCATAAAGGATGACTGTGCCTGTACGAGCTTATTAGCACTTGACGGATTGCTGTCAATGATAAGCTTGAAAAAATCATTCGTACATTTTTCCGTAGACTCACGCGCAAAAGGCACCCGAGCCCGAGTAGGAACAGCCAGTAGTATCTGTGTCACCATATTAATTGGGTGTCAATCATATACGAACACTCGCCTTCTCCACAGCTTTCCTTCTGGTAGTTCAACTGTATGATTCAAAGGAGGCTCAGTTGTCACGTGTGGCAACTCAGTGACGCGATTCCGACTCCGCCGCGACGCGCTTATAACACGCGTCGCGTCAACCCGACACTATCGACCTCTTTTTACTTTCTTCCTTCCTCTTACTGACGCATTTCACCCAGAGCCTGACGGGCGAGTACGATGGTTGCATCCAAGGTAACACATTTCTCTCTCTATAGAAATTCTTTCCACCCATGCACTTTCTAGGCAGTCGAAGCTTCAAGCGTCGTTCCCGGTTCCAAGGCCTCCAAAGCGCCCAAAGCGCCTGCGTCCAAGGCGTCCAAGGGACCCGCATCCTCCGCCGCTCCCTCGACAATCAAGTCTCGTGGCCCAACCGCCAAGGAGAGTACCCAAGGCGGAGAAGCACCAAAGAAGCGGAAAAAGGCCAGAAAGGAAACGTATAGCACCTACATATACAAAGGTGGGTCGTCGCCGTCGCCCGAGTTGCTTGACCGAACTCTGATGGGTATGCGCTGTAGTGTTGAGGCAGGTCCATCCCGAAACGGGTATCTCGAACAAGGGAATGTCGATTCTCAACTCGTTTGTGAATGACTTGTTCGAGCGGATTGCAAGCGAGGCGAGCAGTGAGTGGACTGAGCGATTAAACTGACGTGTCTCTAAGCTGATGGCGGTGTCTAGAGCTTGCTGCGTACAGCAAGAAATCAACGCTTTCTTCTCGCGAAATACAAACGGCGGTGAGGTTGATCTTACCGGGTGAACTCGCAAAACATGCCATTAGCGAGGGCACAAAGAGTGTCACCAGTTCGTATTATACGTCAATGCTTGAAACCATAGAGGCTGATTGTGCGCATTGCAGAATTCTCAACTGGACGATGAACGATTGTTCACTAAATCCATCCATCTTTTGGGTTATCATTGGGGATTCACTAGAGCGGCACAAATGTAGCATAGCATCTTACCTCTTATCTAGTAGATACTACACAAACACATTACTACACCATTGACATGCACCTCCCGGACACTAGAAACCTAAATTGCAGATCATCAATCTAGTCTTCCCACTGCAAATGTAAGCACTCACCGTACTTCATCCCGGCCTCCTTTCTGTTCCTCCGGCCTTGTGCAATCCTCTCTTCCAGCGCATCCCGGTTTATATACGCCTCCGTTAGCAACGTCGTCAGCTGATGCCTCGACCTCGCCACCGAGCCCAACTTGGCGCCCTTTACATTCATCTTGGGCATCGCCGGCTCTCCATTATCGTCCTGCCCAGTCTTGCCCGTCGTCAACGCCTTCCTATCCTCACGATCCTTGATCTCCCGACGCGCCTTTTCCATCTCTGCAGCCATATCGATGTCCTGAGCACCGTCTGCGTCAGGGCCGTACTGCGTTTTCTCGAGCGCACGGATGTGTTTATCATACTCTTGCTTCCATTTTTGAACGTGGGAAGCGTAGTATTCGGCGTCGTAGGGGGCGTAGGCGCCAGAGGGAAGTTGGTAGTAACCGGGGTAGGGATCGTCCAACGTGGGCGAAGGCGGCCGAAAGGTCGAAATAGCAGGTGCGGAAGATACGGAAAATGAGGATGATGCGGGCGTGGATGTGGACGCGGACGGCGCGCTCGTGAGGGTTGGCGCGGACGATATTGACGGTATAGGTGTAGATCTGGCGGGGGGCGTGCTCGCGCTGAGCGAGAAAAAGTCAACAGCCGGGGCTGCTGATTTCTGAGGTTGTGTGGTTGACGGAGGAGGAAGAGGTTTCGAGAGACCTGGGTCCTCGAGGGATATGTTCGCCCTGCCTTTCTTGAGAGAGGGTGGAACGAACGCTGTCGACGGCCCGGGAACGTCAGCAGGTTCAGGTCCTTCGACCTCGACGTGACCCGCGTCGTTGGCGTTAGCATCGACGGGGGGCCCGTCACCCGGGCTCTTATCATGATGGCGTGTCTGGCTTTTGGACGTACGAAACACCAACCCGGGGCCACCTCCGCCTCCGAGCACGCGTTCCTCCTTCTTCTCGATCACAGGCGCCGGCTGTTTCGGCGCGGGGAGCATACTGAGAAGGGAGGACTTGCCGGCGCCTGTGCTCGATGCGACCCGGGGCTTCTTGGCTGGTGGACCGTTATCCTCGTCATCTGAGGGAGGAGGGAGCGACGGGAGATTGATGGCTATTTTCTTGGTACGTTTGGGTTTCGGCGGGGGTGCGCTGCCGCCCGTGGTGGAACTTGAGCTCGAAGGTTTAGGGAGGGAGAGCGAGGAGGAGGAAGACTTTGGAGGAGGAAGTGCAAACGTCGACTTGGAGGTCGGTGGAGGGAGTTTCGAGAGGAGCGACGACGCGGATGTCGGCCGTGATGTCTGTGATGTCGTCGTGTTCAAGCTTTCATCGCCGCTTTCGGCGTCGCTACCGTAGTCCTCGACCCCAAGCATGTCGTGCTACACAATGAGCGCGCTCTGTCAATGTTCTTTCAATTCTATTTCGGGTTTCAGGAGGGGTCACAATAGTTACACAACAAGAAACAAAAGGAGGGGTCAACAACACTATCAAGCAAGAACGGCAGCGACAACGCCCTCCCCATCCGCAAGTCCCACCTTGAATCCAATTCGATAATACTCCTCAGTCCCCTGCGGAATGAACCCACCCATCGCGTTCAGACTGTCTCGAATGTATTGCTCTACAAATCCGAGTCTCGACCACCCATACTGCGTAAATATCTTGGCTGTTTGATGGCCGTCCGAGTATCCATCGATCGACGACGCTTGTTGTGCGGCTGTCATGTTCCACGGAGTGGTACCGTTCAGTCCTTGGGCCATCGTGGGGGAGTTTTGTAGCCTTTTGAGAATATCCGACTGGGATTCGGGGACGGTCATACTGGCCACTGCAGCGTACGCACGTTGAAGCGCAGCAGCATCCGTGGGAGGTGGTTTAGCATAGGAGAAAAAGGTATTCGGAAGGCTTTTCCCGACGGCGGCTTTGAAGCACCATCCTTGATCCGTATCACAACCCTCCTTGTTATAAGCTTGTCAAGTCGGTTAGAGGACCACGGTTCGCGAGTAAAAGCACGACTTACACCAAAACGACCAGCCAGCACTCATGTTGGTATAAACACCCATCTGAGTCGTACAAAATTGCCTTCTGGCCTCGTCTGGATCACGCTGCGTCGACAAACTCTGGTCGGTCAACGCGCACGACCATTCGCCGATCACTAAATTATCGCGGTCTTTCGTGTCTGCTGTCCCGAGATCACCGGAAATTGGTCCTTTGACATCGCCCGTATGCTGGGACGCTGGTTCGGATTCGTCCGCAGGCGTGAAGACAAAATAAGAGTGATGATCTTCGACAACAAAGTCCGAGCGAGCGGCAAGGTAAGTACTGTACTTTTCGAGGTTGAAACCGTCGTGAATGTAAAGCGGAAGATTGGGTCCACCGGTAGACCTCTGTCTCATAGCTGTGATCGCTTTCGTGTCTGTACAGAGGCTGAGTTGTCGCCAACAGCATAAAACCTACGAAGCATGCTTACAGAAACCTGAGAGGTCAGGCGCGTCGTTTGGCTCGTTCAATATTTCGACGCCGACGACGTTGGTCACGTTTTGAAGCTGATCTGCCAGGAACATGAAAATCTCCATGGTTTTGTCCGTGTACGTAGTACTGCCGAACAGCCTCGTCTGACCATCGGATATGCCAGAGTGTGATTGACCGTTTTGACTTCCGGCCGCGCCGTGAACGTCCACCAACACACCGATGCCGGATTGGGCCGCCATGTTAATCGCCCGGACGACTCGAGGCCAAGAGTTGGTGTAGACACTCGCATACGGTTCGAAAGGGGTGCCCGTGACAAAGGTTGGACCAAGCGACCAGTACCCGATCGGGAGACGGACAGTATTGATACCAATGCTGGCGAGGTAGTCGAAATCCGTTTGGTTGATGAACGCATCCCAGTGTCGTTCGAGCACAGCACGCGCATTATCGACGGATCCCCAACCCGAGGCAATATCTATCTCTGCACTTTGTGGTCCTGATGCGCACGTGAAGAGGGAAGGGACCATCCAGTTTTCTTGTACGAACCTGCTGAGTGGTGAGAAGAGTCGAGATGACTACTACTTTCCTATGCTTACCATGAACCTAGGTTGACGGATTGTTGCCTTCGATAGCGGTATATAGTCGCCGTGACGGAGTCGAACGACCAAAAGGTTTGGTTGACGAGCGGTGGGGGGTCGTACGATACCACCGCGCATCGAGTGTCTGCGCCAATGTCGCCAGGGTAAAAGGGTGTTGCATTGTAGCTCAACCCAGGGTCGGAAGCGTTGAACGTCGTATCAACTGGAGTACCCAGAAAGCCAGAGCCATAGACGTTTGAGTAGTCCATCGGGCTTGCGGTGCTATTGCTTGCCAGCGGATTGCTCGGGAAAGGCTTGTATGTTCCCTCGACCAAGCTCAAGGCTCGAAGAAGGGTAGTAAACTTTTCGACGTACATCGACGACGCCATTGCTGTGAACTCGCGTTCGGCAGTTTGTCCGAGAAGAGAGAGACTGTAGGGATCATGACCATCGAGTCACTTGCGCGGTCAGATTCAAAATTAGACTGAAGGCTGAGATGGACCTTGTAGGCCAACATTGTGGTCGTGCTCGAGGAAAAACAGAGGACTCGGACTCCGCTCAAATCTGCACTTGCTCTGTGACCACAACCAGAGAAGGTGACGAAGTAGGTCACTGCTTCCCATTGCCGTCCCTGTGTCAAGTCCATCGGTCTCAATCCAAAAACCAGAGCAAATATACTCGGGCTACAACGGCTCTAATAAGGTTTTCTCGTTCCTTCTCGTTGGTGGTACAGTCTCTTTACAGGCTGTCGTTCACGGCCCCTGAGCTACTCGGCACTCCAACTGAGCTGTGTGGGGGTGATTGGTAACTTAGTGACGGTGACTACAGTATCCAGCCTTGCCTCCCCCGCAACACCACGATTCCGGGCGGTGACGAGATGTCAGCAACATTAAAGTCGTCGTAGTGCCTCCCAGTCCAGGTTGCACTGAGAACAGCTCATCTCTTCCGATGACGAAGCCTTCCTGAATCCCGTCCAAGAGCTCAAGCATGACATCAGCGTATGGAGCGACGAAATGGACAGAGGGAAGGGGGACGAGTTTGGGAAGGCAGGGGAGAGGCGAGCAAAGTCACGGTGGCTTGGACAGGCTGCTTGGGAGGAACTGGGAGGTGAGGATCGGAGTGTTCGTCCTCGTTCGTTTGGTTCATGCTGGGGTATAGCTCCGGCCGAGGTGGGATGTCTCACTGCATGATGCGTCGACCATGGACCACCCTGCGGTCGAGAATACGAAGCCGTGCGTGGTGTGTTGTTTGGGACTGATGCATTCTCCGACGCATCTCACTATACTGTTCTCCAAAGGATCATCCGCACAAAGTCGTCCTCCTAGAGGCGCCCTCAGAGACTGGCCGACGCTCTATCCGCTGTGCTAAAGAAATACCTTCTGTAAGGACGAACGAGCGCTCCGGCGCGGCCAATGTTCAATACGAAAAGGCTACTGGGCTCCCCATCAATTCGGCGAGTGTCCCCAATGTCGTCGAGCGGCGACGCGTACCAAGGGGATGTTGCCTTCGCCTGAGAAGTCTGTGTGGGTACATTACATAGATGACCACCCACCCGTTCTGGCGCACCCTGGCAGGTACTCGTCGTCCTGTTTTATTGAGTTTGGTACATCCCACTGCTCAGCCCCGCACTGGGTCATGTTACCTACGTACGTCGTTCATCTGCCCTACCATGCCTGACCTATGTCCTTGTTCATTTCCTCCTCCCTCCTGTAGCTCTGCACTGCTGAACGTGGGCTACAAGTCCCCGCTCGCTCGCATCGCTCGAGTCGTTCAAGACGACTGCCTCGCACGAAACGATGACGCCTTTCAGGACATAGCGTATCAAGTGTGTTTCTTTCTTTTCTGTCCACATCATGGCTCCCCTTTTCCATCTTGATGCCTTTTCCTATTTCCACGTCCCCACGTCCCTACCTCTTTGGCTTGGTGTCCTCACTTGCTGCCTCATTGTACCCTTTTTCCGTCAAGTCGACAATATACGATCAACACCTAGCCCTTGGTTATAAAGTACGTCATCTAACTATCCAACTTGGCAGCTAACTTCGCGTGCGACTTCCGTACTTTCCATCGTAGCCTGCCGTGTACCTGCTACGTCTGCATCCCTTGGAATGCCACTGAGTACACACTTGTGTTCGGAGACTCGTATATGACAGACGGTTACAATCATGCGCCTGTCCAATACGTGAATATGTCACTGCCGCCGGGCATGCCAAAGTCGGTCCGTAATGGCGTTTCGGTGGTGATCGATTCCGGGGGAGTCGACTTCGTTATGAAACGCAGCACGATAACCATTTGCGCTAACTCCAACAATGTATACACTTGGGAAGTGTATACTCGTCATCGAGAAAACACGAGTTGGCTCAACGCTCCAGGTCTGCAACTTTTGGGGATGCACATGATCGGCAGCCAACCCCAACAGCATTCCAACTCAAAAGTTTGCGACGCTGACTGGAATGCTGATCAAGCCCTCACGGACTTCCAACCAGGACACTGGAGGCATATAAAAGGGCGATGCAGGGCTTGACGAAATTCACCACCCCCACCTCCCCGCGTCGACGCTCCTCGTTCTCCCACTTTTAACCCGAACACTCTTGCACTGTTTCCGCCATCGCCTCTCTTTGCATGCGGACTGCCCATGCCGCGTCCCTCCCGGGCCTTCGAGCTCTGCTTCGATGTGGATGTTGGGCTAGTCCGAGACCCGGTGTCTACTCTGAGACGGTATTATCACATCCGCCGTTCCACCGTTGCACGAGTAGGACTAATCCTCGTCGCAATGGAAAATCCTGCAGGGGCACATACTTCGGCCTGACAGGAGGGGTTCGGCGACCGGCCAGCGAGAGTTCCAAAGAAACGATCCGTTACCTCTGCTCGCCAAATGCTATGCTGTGACTATGACTTGGATCTCGTTTGCTGATGTCGGCTCAATATCTTTCATTTAGGAGGCGGAACTAGTCGCCAGTATTCGCATCGGTCTTGGTTACTGGACCCGGACGACTGAACAACGCGCCTCTACCCGACCATAGCACGAGCTGCAAGTCGCCCACATACTGCCGATCCGGCAAACCGTGACGGCGCTGGCGCTCAAGGTCGACCGCTCCCCTCTAACTCTGCATATTTCATTCTGTTCATCGACGCTTTCACCGCAAGATTTGTCATAGCTGTCAGCATCCGATTCCCAATAACTCCGCATTGGTTGCCCTGCTAGCGCAGAGAGGTACTGTCTTCTCACATTATGTTATTGTACCACTAATGGCTTATCAGTAGCAAGTTCATCCGTGCAGGCTGCTGCACAGTGGAGGCGGTTAAGGTTACCGAAACGACACCACGTGGACCGATTATCAGCAAGAGTGATGTGAACGATGGCAGATCACTTCGCCGCGCGAGGTGTGTTGGTGAGTCGTTTGCAATGAGTGTCTTTGCTCTGCATTGTTGACGTTGTTTTCGACGACCAGCATTCTGGCGATGGCTAGGTTTTTAGTGGATGGAGCAATGTGATGTAGTCGACTATGTGCCCACGATCGACATGCGGTACTCCCTCGGGTCTCGGTTCGGTCGCGCCGGATCGGACCATGTTGTGAGGCTCAAGGGGGTAGATTCGGATGTGGGTCGTGGTCAATTGGTGGGTGCGTCTGGTGCCTCTCTTTCTTGTTGTGCGTCGCATGCTAGCTAGACTTGACGACCGTTGTTAGGGGGGCTCTCATGGTTGTTTTGGCCCATCAATACGAAGGAATTCGTGTATGTATACAATTTGTTAGGTCGGGAATTGACTACGGAGCGTCTATATACTTGATCGTGACGGCGTCGGCGGTGAATTGATGACGCACAAGGTGTAATGCTACACCTTCGAGTCTCATACTAAGCATTGCACTCTCGTGACGTCGGGAACTCTGAGTCAGTGAAGTATCCCCGGCCGTTACGATCATTCTTCCACTGACAGTTACATGCGACGAGATTCGCACCATTAATGTTTCGATCAAGAATTGCCAGATATTCGAAACTGCAAAAGAAGCTCATCATACGACATACACGTCCAAGAAATTTATGCGATTGTAATGTTCCAGGCGACTAGCACGCTAGGTATCGCACGCAGTAAATTATCAAACTCAGTCACCGGGTATTCCACCAACTTCCGCACAGGCAGCACCAAGTCAATCGGGGTCGGGAATCCAAACGACCCAGCTCTCGCGAAAGCATCGACCATCACATTACCCCACAGGACAATCCAACCCATCGTCCAAACCCACCCGGCAAGCCCCCGGACCGTCCTCCCTGTGACGTCCTTGAACACGTCTTCCATGATGATCCCCAGGGCCATCATCCCGAATCCAACAAGTATTCTCCAGAACTCGCTGTTGCTATTGAGCGCGGTCAACTCTACGTGGTGGAATACTGCCGATGCGAGGAGCGCCCTGATAACGGTACCAGCTCGGCCAAGGATAGAGGAAAGTGGATATCCACCTAGGACGAGTAATGTGCGGCGAAGCAACTGGTGCCACCTGCGTCCCCAGAAATCAGTCAGAGGTGGCGAGCCACGGGGCGTCAAAGAGGGGAGGCCATTGGGTTGGGTCTTTTCGAGGATAAGCATGCTGAGTATGGTGCACGAGTCGTAAAGCATTTGGAGGCCAACGTAGATCCACACGAAGGCGAGGGTAGAGATGACGCTCAATCGCAAAAATCGCAAATGGAGGGGAAGGGATTCATCAAAAATAGATCCTCCAGAGATGTCTCCATGTCCCACAGGGAAGCAGACCCGGATCGCCCTGTGAAGGAAAGGACGGGTGTCATCCAAAATAGGCCCACCAGACAGGGTTCCGAATGATGCGAGGGAGAAAGATCTGATGGCTGTGTTGAGTATGCCAAAGGCAAACGCATGAGCAGCTGCAGAGAGAATTGTATAGAAGATAAATCCGCCGTGGTTGGATGGACGGGTTTCGCGTGGAAAGTGTACTCCACGCGACCAGTCCCAGCCATACCCTCGAAAGTTTGAAACAAGATCGAGGGCATCCATGAGAGTTGACGGGGTACTGTTCACGGGACGGAGCTGTCTCACGGGAGGCTTTCTTGCCATTGTCCAACTAATGGCACCCGCCGTGGTCACAAACATCCAGACCTGTAGGAACTAGACCCGAGTGATTCAGTTAGTAGATTCGGTGGACAGCGAAAAGGATCATGAGAAGATGTTGGTGTCGAAATGGACACTTACCACTAGATTGTGATGGAATTTTCGCTCGGTGATCTTGAGTGAGATATCCATGGGGAATGCTGCACGCAGCGTCAACAATACCATGACTAGACACAACACAAGTCGAATAGTGCGCGTTTGCGGCATAATGGCTAACACTGCCATCACAAAGTAGCAAAGTATAGGAGGGAGAAGATGGCAGACAAACGTTGTAACCTCTTCGATAAGCGCATTGGTAGAGCAAACACCAATAGTGTCGTGCAAGGGCGACAAGGTAAAGGGCATGATGGGTCGTGAGTGACATAATGGCCCCATGAGATTGACTAGCTGCGCCGCCTGCTGAACCGAATAATGGCAGTATGTGGTCTGCCACGATAGGCATAGTAAGTGATCTGAGTTATACGCGGAAGGACTCTGTTCAAAGTTTTGGAGTGACTTGAAGCATAACTGAAGTTATGAAAAACTCTTCGTCAAAACAACTCAGTGAGATGAACATTGTCACAGGTCGTGCTCGAGGAAAGTGGATGCGCTCCGCTACATACATCATGCAAGTACTTACTGTATTCTACACTACGTACTTACAACCTTTCCCTTTTTGGCCAATTTTTGTTTTATTCGTCCGACCCACTGAGCGACTCATGATACCCGCTGCACAATACGGAGGTGATCGGTCGCTCAGTGACGTGTAGCTATGCGCTGCTCAGCGCAGGCTACAAGTCCTCCGCTCGTACGCATCGCTAGGGTCGTTCAAGACGACTGCCTCGCACGAAATGCTGACGTCTTTAGGTGAGGGTATCAAGCGCGTTTCTGTTTCTTTCTTTTTTTCTCACATCATGGCTCCCCTTTTCTATCATGTTGCCTTTTCCCTCCTATCTCCACGTCCTCTCGTCCCTTGTCTCTTTGTCTTGGTGTCCTTATCCAGCGCGTCCTCATAGTGCTTCCCCCCCATCAAGCATACAATACACGGCCAACGGTGACCCCGTCCCCCAAGCCCTTGGTTAATGTGTAAGTATGTCATGTGAAGATCTGACCATCCAACTTGGCAACTAACTTCGCGTGCGACTTCCGTACTTTCCATCGTAGCATCGTCCTAGATTCAACGTGGAATAGCCCTTGATTCCTTCAATCCCATGGCAGCGATCCATCGGAGTCATCATCGAGATACCACCTGACTGTCTTTTGTTGAGCGACGCGAACTTGGTGTGAGTATTGCTGCGTGTGCAATTCTTTTGCCGATATATCCTCTTCACCGTAGGGAACCCCGAGCAGGCTTCCAGTAGACAATCGGTGGGAAACCACTAGAAGCATCATGACGTTTATGATGCGGCTCATGGAGGCAGAGACCGTACGATGTCTCCGAGGGTTTCCCAACATCTTGCGACACGGTCTTCTTGCCTTGGCTATGCCTCTTCTGTGTCCCTCAGCTGTCGCGTCTGCGTTCCTTGGAATGCCACTGAGTACACACTTGTGTTCGGAGACTCATATATGACAGACGGTTACAATCATGCGCCTGTTCAATACGTGAATATGTCACTGCCGCCGGGCATGCCAAAGTCGGTCCGTAATGGCGTTCCGGTGATGATCGACTCCGGGGGGGTTGACTTCATTGCGAAACACAGCGCGATAACCATTTGAGCTAACCCCAACAATTTATACACTTCGGAAGTATAGACTCGTCATTGAGAAAACACGAGTTGACTCAACGCTCCAGGTCTGCAAACTTTGGGGATGCGCATGCCAGTGATCGGCATCCACACCAACAGCATTCCAACTAGCAAGCTTGCGACACTGACTGGAATACTAATCATTCACTCACGGACTTCCAACCACTGGCAGGACACTGGGGGCATATAAAAGGGCGACGCAGGGCTTGACGAAATTCACCACCCCCACCCCCCGCGTCGACGGTCCTCGTTCTCCGACTTCCAACCTGAATCTCTTGCACCATTTGCCTTGTTTTCGCCCTCATCTCTCTTTGCATGCGGACCGTCCATGCCGCATCCCTCCCTGGCCTTCGAGCCCTGCTTCGATGCGGATGTTGGGCTGGTCGGAGACCGGGTGTCTACTCTGAGATGGTATTATCACATCCGCCGTTCCGCCGTTGCACGAGTAGGGCTAATTCGCAATGGAAAATCCTATAGGCGTACATCCGTTCGAGGTCTGGGAACGCCGATTTGGAGGGGTTCGGCGACCAGCCAAACAAGATTTCCATACGAACGATTCTGTATCCTGCATCACACCCGTCAGGATAGCAACAGGTGTGAATCGGATCTCGTTCGCTGATGTCGGCTCAACATCTTTCATTTAGAAGGCGGCACCGGTATTCCCATCGGTCGTGGTTATTGGACCCGGACGACTGAACAATGCGTCTGCCCCATCACAGTAGTACGAGCTGCAAGTTGCGCACATACTACCAATCCGGCAAACCGTGATGGCGCTGGCGCTGGTGCCCAAGGTCGACCAGAAACCTCCAACTCTGCGTATTTCCTTTTGTTCATCAAGACTTTCATTCTAAGACTTGTCATTGTTATCGACATCTGGCGGCGGTCACCTGCGCAGAGAGGTACAATTTTCTCACATACATTATGTTATTGTACCACTAATGGCTTATCAG
>MU131258.1:0-15276 GCA_015039435.1 Imleria badia
CAAACCCCTATCTAGTATATAAAGGCCAGGAGCGCAGGGCTGGAATCCCAGTCTTGTCCTCTTGGAGAATTCCCTTTCTTCACTGCTACTTGAACTCGCTTCACTTGCCTCTAGTAATAGCTCATACTCGCAGTGAGTACTGGTTGTTTCAGTATGACTGTCCGGGCTGTGCACTGAGGTGAGATGAGGTGCATGAGGCAGCCATGAGGTTGAGCAGTCTAGACCCAGGGGTTATGAGAAGGGTTTCGGGTGATAGGGGTTCGAGATAGGGGCTAGATGCGAAACCAGGTGTAGGGACTCAGGAAAAATAGGGGAAAAATGGTAGAGTCTTGTAGTGTTTGTAACAGGTAACAAATCCCGGAACTTTTTTCAGATTTTCCCATGCGCTTCGGGACTTGGTGCTGTATTCTACCCCTTCTGAACTCAGAACCATTGTTCTAGAACTTCTTCCAGATTTTTTCCCACACCCTTCTAGACTTGGAAGAACTGGTAGCACTGAAAATCATGTCACTTATGTATATTCACTTAAACTTTTATTCTTCCTCTTTAAAACATATATTAGTTTCAATACTTCCTAAGCCCTTATATACAAGGGTAGATAGGGGTGAGGGCAAACTAAGGGCAAAGGTGACCTGGAACCAGGAGGGCAGGAATGAGGCTATGACAATAGATAAGTGTAGTCATAGTGGCACTAAAGATAATTTGAGAGTGGTTGTATACAGAGGGTTTGAATACATGTATATAGGATTTGCACTTTCACCTTAGGATAACAAATGTAAATGCAGGCACCAAAGGAGCTGAAGTGAGCATTTGCTGGCATGAACAAAACATCTTCATATATAAATAGGATGAAGCATTGCATCCTCCTTTTGAGTGAGTCCATTCTTGGTCCAAAAGACACCTACCAAATTCAAGCACAGTGCCAAAGGCATGAAGCGAGAATTTACAAAAATATGATTTGATACAAACCATGTAACAGGATAAAGTATTTCACTGCAAAATTGGGATGAAGCATTGCATTCCCCTTTTGGGCGTGAGCAACACAATTCAGGATAATGAATGCAAGCACAGGCACTGAAGGTGCTGAAGGGAGCAACAGCTTGTCAACTAACTAGCAGGCAAGGCAAAAATATGTACCTTACCTAATGCCTATGGCACTTATTTCGCTTGCGTCAGCTAATCCGAAAAGCATGTGGTTTTTCCTTGCTGAGGAACAGGGTGGTGCACAGTGTGCCGCTCTTCTTGGGCCGAAGGCCCAAAACCGAGCCTTTGGCTCATTGTCTATAATGGCACTCCCATCTAATTGTTGAGCTTTCTCAACATATTCCAAGAGCTTTTTTCAGATTTATGAATGATTAGACCAAGTAAGTTGCAACCATTCATACCAAGTCAGCTATGGGAGCCCTGCTAGTTTGAATGATAGTTGGACAGTGGCAAATGCTTTGACTGTCTTGGAAAGACTGATCTGCAAGTACTGTGCACTGTGACATTTGAATTTCAGCCAACATGAAGCTGGCCTTCTTGGGGTGGCGACAGTTGCAGGATGGGAAGACTCTTTCAGAAATGTGCCCAGGGTTTTTAAGCTGCATCCTGTATAATTTCTTTTACCCACACTATACTATGCGATGGCAGCAGTACAGATCTGAGCGCTGAAGCACTGATGAACCCAAGTCTCACGTATTATGTCCAGGTCAACTTCATGGCATCCTGGGCCAGTGTCATGACAATTCTTGTACTAGATGAAAATGTTGAAGAGTCGTATGCCAAGAGTGGGATGTGAGCGATGCGGAACGATTGACAGATGTTGTTCGTGATAACAGACAAGGTACAGTACACATGAGTCATGAGATAATCTAGGTAATTATGTAAGCGATAAGGGAGCGAACAATGAGCGAATGATTCTACTCTAATACACCCCTGGAATCGTGAGCGAGTCCAAATAAATAAAAGGAATCTCAGTGTTCAAAGAAAAAGGGTCCATAAGTGTCCAAGAAAATTCATACACCCCTGAAAAGTTCAAGAATTTCCATGCGGCATCGGGCTCTTCTTTAGCAAGATTACTAGTAGCATGTTCCTTTTCCTTGCAGTCTTTAGCAAAGTGACCCTTTTTACCACATCTGAAACAGGTGACATTGACCTTGCCAGTATGAGCAGTGAAAGTAGTGTCAGAGTCAGGTTCACCCTTGAGCGATGTTTTGTAGTCTTCCAGCTGTTTGTGACTAAGGTGGCGCTCTTCTTCGTTGAGCAGACGAGAGATAGTGATTTCAAGGGTAAGTTCATCGGGCTTGACTACATCTAGGGCAACAACAACAGAGTCATACTCAGAGGGGAGACCAGATGTGAGGACAATGATGGTGAGGAGATCCGGGAGGTTGGTGCCAACATCCTTCATGAGATGTGCTTTGTTGAGATATCACACATTAAGGCACTAACCTTAAACCCTATCCTGGATTGGTCTAGGTCCTTATCAGTTATCTCTGATATGACATGATGGTGATTACTTATATCTCATAATGATCAGTCAGCTATCTCTAGCATGACGTCATTCCTTATCTTGGCTTACCAAGATAACTGGCCCTACAGCAATGTAGTACACATGTACAAACATGTAAGACTGTATATAAACCAGCCCTTATGGCTCTGATAATTCAGTTCGCTTTGCTCCCCTCTTGCACTTGAACTACCACCTCTACTCTCACCCTACCGGAACATCCTCAGTGAGTATTCCCACTGAGACTGCATTGGTGCTATTGGACAAACCCTTGGAACATTGCATTGTAGAGCTCTGCATCGCTCTACACGCATATATGGCAAAATGGCGCATTCCTACCACCATCCTAATCATCCTGGACATCATCTATCCACAGCCACTGTTACTCCGAGTGTAGTCCGAGTGCACCATGCATAGTCCGCCATAGTCCGAGGTCACCGAAGACCAAGGAAACATCGGACACAGTTTGGTCCTTTTTGACCCCTTTCGGTATCTTTGTTATCGTTTTGTTCTCACTTTTCAAAGTATTAGTATATATTGTAACAACTGTATTACACAGTCCCAGGAATCCCCGGACTATAAAAAGATGTCCATAGCATTACAAATGCACTTTCTCTTTTACCATCTGTTTTCCAACCTATGAAACTTAGAGAGGAGTTCACTATGGGACTCCCTCAACCCTTTCTACATCCCTCATCGACAACGACGCACCAACCGACCGACAGACTGAAACTTCGGTCTTATCAACCTATTTCCACTTGGACTCACCAGGGCCTGCACCTAACCTCTAGAACCCTCTCTGGGGATGAACCCATCACACCCCAACACACTATACCTTGCTTCCTGTTTGCTAACACAGACAGGTTTGCTGTTTTACAATGTGTTACCACTAAACCACTGGGTAGTATTTCAATAGGTTATGAGCCCTGCTTGAGCAGGATTATAAAACATTCATCTTAAGGATGCCGTTTCCTGCCTTGCAGTTCGACCTTGTTCCCAGGGTACTGAGCCCCTTTTGGGTTTGTGTGGAGCTCTTCTTGATGCTAGCGATGCAAGTTCTTCCGTCCAGAAGATGTCTCAATGATCCTTGTCATCATACTTGGACACTCACTGTTACAATTCGTCACCTAGCCAGTAACCTTTTTCTTTTAACTATTGGTTATCCCTGTCATCCACTTCTCGACCTCCTGTTCCTGGAACAAGACCACTTCCTGTTAGTCCTTGGTCCTTCTTCCTTCTTTCTTTCCACCCTGTCCTAGTGGTTCTCTCTCCCACTCTTTCCTTACTGCCCACAGGACTTTGCTTATCTCTTATCTTGTTTACTTGGACTTTATCTCCTACAACGTGTTCTCTTGCACACGTTGCATAATCCACATCTCCATAGTTACTGATCTTCTATGACATTCCATCACCTTCTTCTGTGATGAGTCACATGCTGCGCATGTCATATAAATACTCATCTCTACTGCTGTAGTCTCTATTCTTGATCTGCACATTTACTGCATACAAATCTACCTTGTGCATCTCAAATCATTATCCCCAGAGCTCGTCAAGCCCTTGTCCCAGTCTCTTGGAACTCCCTTAAACCCTTGGTCCACTTTCTTTCCTCTCTAAGGACGTAGTGCCTCTCCATGAGTGCCTCCCTTAAAGTGATAAGTGTTCCCCTCGATGTAGAGTGTACGACTCACATAACACTTGCTCATCATCTCCTTTTCTTATCTGTCCAATGATGACAGATGCCTCTATGGTTTTCAGTTACAAACTGCTAATGGGATACATACTTTGGCATATCAGGTTACTCCTTTGGAACTCCAAGGACAACCTCGCAACAACCAAGTACCCCCTCCTCAATACTTGGCAGTAAGTGTCAGAGACATTCTATTTTATGATGTTCTCTGGGAACATCCCCCTTATCGGCCATTGGATCCTTTTCCGAGACCTGAACGGGACGATAACCCTGATCCCCCACCATATCCTGGCTTAGCCGGGTTGAATCCTGAGGTGTGACGAGAACTCCTTTGGAAGATCCAACTCGTCACCACTGCTAGACTGGCCGCTCTCAGCCTTGGTGTGCTACCAGCTCCTTTAGGGGATGCTGAGTTAGATGCAGCTTTATGCCCAGTCTTAGAACCGCTCATATGAGCAGGAGAGGCTAATCAACCAATTCCAGAACATGTCTGACTCAACCTCTGCCAACACCATTGCCCTCCATACACTCAAGGACTCCCTCAAGATCACAGTGCTCCACTATAGCGACACCCCCCTGCGAATCCAGCACCAGGCCTCGTGTCCTTCAGCCCAGACAGGCAGCCCCTCCAGGGCACCCCCAGGGGCTTAGAGACTTTGTGTGGGGCCTCCACCAGGCTTGCGGACCACAGTGGCCGCAAGGCCAATGTGGTCATCGTGGAGGTCAATGACCTCTTCGGCCCATGGGTCAACATTGCTGGTGTGGACACTCATCCCCAGCTTTGGGCCCTCACCTTCTACAAGGGTGAAAGTCTCATGTCGATATTAGAAGGCAATGGTTTGGTGGTACCCAAGGACATTGCTTGGCTCTCCAGCGATGACAGTATAGAGGACATGGCCCTTGACACCATCTCCCATGAAAATCTTCTCCATCAGGAAGGTTTTGAATGGTTGAGAGACGAGGAACTTAAATTCCTAATGTCACGTCCAAACCCGCAGATTCACTGTGAGGAATTCAAGGACTCCAATGACTACCCTGTGTCAATAGGCGAGAATGGACGATTGGTAATCGATGCACCCGCTACTTATTGGGACATTCCCAAAGTAGGCATCTGTAATGATATTTTGGATCAGAAAAGGAGGATTTCTTTTCATTGTACTTATTTAGATTTCATTAACTGTCAAATTGACAGGAGTCTCATCACACAGATCACCTGCGTAGAAACATACTGTGCCTTGCAGGTTGATCACTTACGAGCTGAAAAAGCTCTTGTGGTTGAATGCAACTATGATCTAGTGTTGGAAAAATCCGCGGCTCTTAAGGAGCTCAATGAGATAGCCATCAAATGGGACGAGCTTCTAGAGGAAGCTAAAAACCTTCGAGATGAGCTCCACAGGTGTGTGTCCTTGGTGGAAAGCCAGGAACAATGAGGCAGCAAGCTGGAGGGAGTCCCTGGACCAAGTATCAAATAGGTCCTTGAAGGAGAACAAGTTGAGCCTCCAGCTAAAAGGTGCCGGACACGGGCCTCTATTGCAGAGGCAAATTCACTCTGTCTTTCCTCTTCCTCCAGATTGTCAAGGGACTTACATCCACGACATTCCGCTAAGCCCCACACTCAACTCTAGAAATTTGATCTCTAATTTTGAAGAATTGAATAATGCTCTTCTTGTATGCATTGTGAATCTGAAACAACCAGTACTCACTGCGAGTACGAGCTATTTGCAAGAGGCAAGTGGAGCGAGTGTGAGTAGCAGTGAAGAATGGGAATTCTCCAAGAGGACAAGACTGGGGATTCCAGCCCTGCGCTCCTGGCCTTTATATACTAGATAGGGTTTGTACATGTGTACACTAGATCTATCGATATCCTATGCTAGATGAGTCGCTATGAGTCGGTACTAGTCAGAGCGAGTCATCAGGTACTCTGAGCAGTTTCAACACTATCTTGCCAGAAGGATGGTGATAGACATGAATGATGTCGCATCACTTCGGCTTTTTTGAAAATGGTGTGATTAAAATGTTCTGCCCTTCCATTCTGCTGAGGCATGTGAGGAACGGTTTTCTGATGTTCGATACCTTGAGATGAAAGGAAAGCCTGAAGATCCAGATTGAGATATTCCCCCCCTCAGTCTGAACGCAGCTTCAGGAGCCATTCCCCCGATTGGCGCTCAGCCCATGTAAGCCAATCCTTAAAAGAAGTTTTCACATCAGATTTAAGTTTCAGGAAGAGAATACTTCCTAAACCAGAATAGTCATTGAGGAACATGATTATCCAATGGTTATGGTTCCTAGACTGAACAGGGAATTCACAGAGATCGGTATAAACGAGTGCCAGAGGAGCAGTTCCACGAGATGAGCTCGCGGGAGAGGTGTTTGAGTGGCCTTGCCAAGCTCACAACCCCTACAAGGTGCCATAGAGGCAGGAGGTACCAGCGAGGAAATCCCATCAACTGATTTATGTGCATGCCACAGAAGATAATCATTGTCCTTCTGAATAGTTTTACACGAAAGTAGGGTTCTTCCGCTTCTGGCCTCTGGTGGAACTCAGTTTGACATAATCCTCCCGATGTTCCTCGATTGTATGGCCCATTCCTCGGTGTTTGGCACAGCGGGTCTTGCCTTTCTGGGGCTTGGGCTTAGACTTGAAAGTCTTTCTGCCCCTAGAAACCCCTTCAATATGATTGGCAAGGATAGAGTCCTTGTGCCATTCTGCCTCATTCAGAATCATGGGAATAATGTTTGTTGGGGTAAAGTCGGCGGCAGCCTTAGTATGAATGGCGGTGGTTATTACTCCATCCAAGGATGCAGAGCACCCTGTGCAAATAAGCATTGCATGAAGGTTATCCAGAATGTCAAGTCTGGCTGCATTGAGCTTCTTGAACAGATCCTGAATCTGCCCAATTTGAGATGAAGTGTCCTGGTTGGAATCCAACTGCCATCGGATGACCTGTCGGAATATATGAAATTGACCCATAGGTCTGGTGGGTTCATTGAGACATGGATTGTTGTGCAGCAGGAGGTACTGAATAAGTATCCACAAGGTGAGTCCGAAGCTCATCCTTGATATAGAGTGCTATGACTCCATTAGCCTGCATGTCATCTTCAATCCATTTCTCGACATCAGCATCTGCGACTGCTGGGGGTCCAGCAGCGACAACAGGCTGTGTCTTTTCGCCATTGCAGATATGCCAGAGACAGAGGGTTTGAAGGTAAGAACAGATAGCTGTGTACCAGGCATGGTAATTGTCCTTGCCAGTAAGAACAATGACATTACGAGTGATTCCAGATCCTTTGGATTTAGACATGATAAAGGGATTCTATAACAAATTAAGTGTTAACATGGAGGTGATTGAGGTAATGCCAGATGTCATGGAGAGAGGAGGCTGTGCTGCCAAGTATACTCGTTGTTCCATTTGTTCAATGAACAAGTCCAGTTGGTAATGGTAATTGGGGATAAGACCCCATGTACCCCAGCAGTTCGATCATTACAGGAATGATATGGATTCTGTTACAAACGCTACAAGACTCTACCATTTTTCCCCTATTTTTCCCTATTTTTCCTGAGTCCCTACACCCAGTTTCGCATCTAGCCCCTATCTCTAACCCCTATCACCCGAAACCCTTCTCATATCCTCTGGGTCTAGACTGCTCAACCTCATGGCTGCCTCATGCACTTCATCTCACCTCAGTGCACAGCCCAGACAGTCATACCTAGTCATCTACCCCTGATCTGCGCTGCTGCATCTCATGCTCACCTCATGGCAGCCATAGTGACTCACATCGACTCCTCGCCTCATGGGATATGCCCCTCGCACTGCCCCGCCTCATGTACTTCATCACATCTATAACTGTCAACCCATGTGTCACATTGACTGGAAGCCTCCCATCACTTTTTGGGATGGCACCAAACTGAACATTTCATATCTAAGAACATTTGGATGTCTTGCTTACGTCTTTATTCTTAAAGAAGTTTGCAAGGATAAACTCGCACCTAAAGCGGAAGTCATGACCTTTATTGGTTATGAACAAGAAACTAAAGGTTACTGTTTCTGGTCCAAAACCAGACAGCAGGTTGTCATTTCGCATAATGCTACATTTTCTGAAACTCACTTTCCTCATTGTCTTAGAGAGAATAAACAAGACAAACCACCTTTACTAAATCAAGAAACACAGATCGATACAGATGGTTCTGATAGTAATGACGATGGTCATCCAGATAACAATCCACAGGAACCTCCTGCTGATGATCAGCAAACTCCCTTACCTTCTCCTAACCCTCAGAGGCAATAGCCACCGGCGCCCCAACGTCCACCGGATCCTCTGAGGAGACCAAATCAATTTCAGCCCTGTCCTCTCTTTCCTGCTCCTCTACCTCCTACTCCACCTTGTCCCTTACAGAGGAATCATCCTCAGGGTCCATTTCAAGAACCACAATGTTCTAGTCAGGTTCCTAAACCCACGCTTAAACCCGATTCCATTTATGGAAATAAAACTCCTGCTGAGGTTGAATGGGAAATAAGTGAACATCGAGATGAGGTTGAACAGATATTAAGACAAGAAGGAACTTCCACTCGTCGAAATCCACAACCCCCTGTACAAAGACAGGAGGAGTCTCCTATAAGAGACAAACCAGTGTCTTCCAATGAGGACATTAGGATGGAGTCACATTCTGATGACGGCTATGAATCATTAATGGTCAAACCAATCTACTCTAATGCTTGGTTCCAACAAATTCTTTCATGTGCAGTAGATTCAAAAGGGATTCCCCAGCACTATTGAGATATTCTCAGACTGCCCAAAGAAGAACGAGCTGATTGGTACGACGCTTGAAATCAGGAGTACAACTCACTGAAAGAATGCAATGTCTAGGAGTTGGTGGATAAACCATCAGATTGTAAGACCGTAAAAGGCTGTTGGGTCTTTACTGTGAAAAGCAATGGCCATAAAAAGGCACGCTTTGTAGCCAAAGGGTTTACCCAAATATTTGGCCTTGATTACGAGGACACCTTTAGTCCTGTAGCACAGTTTGAAACTGTATGTCTTCTTCTTGCCCTAGCTGCCTTGAAAGATTGGGATATCGAGTCTCTCAATGTAAAAACTGCTTTTTTATATGGCAAGCTTGACAAAGAAATCTATATGGAACAACCTGAAGGTTATGTCCAAAAAGGGCAGGAATCTAAGGTTTGTTGTTTACTGAGAGCTATTTATGGCCTCAAACAAGCTCCCCTTCAATGGAATAAGGAGCTTCATAAATCATTACTAAAGATGGGATTTAAATGCTCAATTTCTGATACAGACGTTTACTATCAACATATTGGTAACGAGATAGTTATCATTATTGTTCATGTTGATGACGCACTCTTTATGGGTTCTAACTCTAAACTCCTTAAACAGAAGAAAAATGACTTTCTTAAAGTCTGGGAATGCAGAGATTTAGGTGAAGCCAAAGAGTATCTGGGAATACGAATCATTTGAGATTGTAAAAACCGAACTCTCACCTTAGATCAATCTGCTTATGCCCAAAAGGTAGTACAGTGTTTCATTCTGGATAAAGCTAAAACTGCTTGGACACCACTTCCAACTGGTTATAATCCAAACAAAAACAATGCTGATCCAGACCCAAAGTTATGAAGCATGTATTGTGATTGGCTCACTGCTCTATATTATGCTAGGAACACGTCCAGATATTGCCTTTGCTGTTATCAAGATGTCACAGTTCTCTGCAAACCCATCTCAGGACCACCTTAATCGCGCTCTCTATATTGTCTGCTATCTTGCTGGAACTATGAGCACTGCAATATGATTTGGTGGTAAAACCGAAACTGGATTTCTTTCCTATTTGGATTCTTATTGGGGCATGGATCTTGAAACACGAAAATCAACCACTGGATATGCTATATTCCTTGCTAACTGAAACAACCAGTACTCACTGCGAGTACGAGCTATTACTAGAGGCAAGTGGAGCGAGTTCAAGTAGCAGTGAAGAAAGGGAATTCTCCAAGAGGACAAGACTGGGGATTCCAGCCCTGCGCTCCTGGCCTTTATATACTAGATAGGGGTTTGTACATGTGTACACTAGATCTATCGATATCCTATGCTAGATGAGTCGCTATGAGTCAGTACTAGTCAGAGCGAGTCATCAGGTACTCCGAGATGAAGTACATGAGGTGGGGCAGTGCAGGGGGCACATTCCATGAGGCGAGGAGTCAATGTGAGTCACTATGGCTGCCATGAGGCGAGCATGAGGTGCGACAGCGCGGATCAGGGGTAAATGACTAGGTATGACTGTCTGGGTTGTGCACTGAGGTGAGATGAGGTGCATGAGGCAGCCATGAGGTTGAGCAGTCTAGACCCAGAGAATATGAGAAGGGTTTCGGGTGATAGGAGTTGGAGATAGGGGCTAGATGCGAAACCGGGTGTAGGGACTCAGGAAAAATAGGGAAAAATAGGGGAAATGGTAGAGTCTTGTAGTGTTTGTAACACTAACGGTTTAGTCTCATGGTTATCCAAGAGACAAAAGATGATTTCCCTCTCGTCAACTGAAGCAGAATACAAAGCCATGTCAGAAACTGGACAACTGATTTCTTGGATCAAATCGCTCTTTGAGGAACTTGGTTACCTCATTCCTCCTGTGCCTATGCACTGTGATAATCAAGGAGCGATATTCCTCACACAAAATCCTGTTGTTGAAGGACATTCAAAACACATCAAACTTTCAGAACACTATATTCGGGAATGTGTACAGGACACCAAAAAGGTGACTTTACATTACATTCGAACCGAAGAACAGGTTGTGGATATCTTCACTATGAATCTTGGTCTGTCTATCTTCGAAACTCAAAGGTCTGCTCTCAGACTTGTTTCGCAATCTTCATCATAAGGAGGAGTGTTGAGATATCACACATTAAGGCACTAACCTTAAACCCTATCCTGGATTGGTCTAGGCCCTTATCAGTTATCTCTGATATGACATGATGGTGATTACTTATATCTCATAATGATCAGTCAGCTATCTCTAGTATGACGTCATTCCTTATCTTGGCTTACCAAGATAACCGGCCCTACAGCAATGTAGTACACATGTACAAACATGTAAGACTGTATATAATCCAGCCCTTATGGCTCTGGTAATTCAGTTCGCTTTGCTTCCCTCTTGCACTTGAACTACCACCTCTACTCTCACCCTACCGGAACATCCTCAGTGAGTATTCCCACTGAGACTGTGTTGGTGCTATTGGACAAACCCTTGGAACGTGTTACCGCTAAACCACTGGGTAGTATTTCAATATGCTTGTGCCTTCACATCACCAATCCATGATGTGACAGACTGCTTGGGATGTTTTTCGATGCATGAGAACTTTCGCATAGCAGCAAGTTGAATTGAGAGACCACGGGCACGATGAATGCTGGCTAATATGTTCCAGATGACATGTGGATCATTGCCTTGAATGTGGACGATTTGACTATTCCTGCTATGGTAGTAGTGGGTTCTGTCATCCCCCCCCCCTCCTTGGCAGTTTGGCAGGCAGACGCAAGGTTGCTACCCAAACTATTTGTACGTACTGTATTTGCCCGTTGCTATTTGTGCCTGCTTGCTTGATGTTGTTAGATGTCTCGGAGTCAGTCGACCGTGACCACTGTCATCAGGTAAATTTTAAGGGAACGATAATCCATTATAATCCCTGGCAGTCATGATATCCTCAATTTTTTTTTTTTCAGTTTTATCACTTTCTGAAGTGGTACATCTAATCATTCACCTTTAGTCATCACTATGTGATAGTAACGTGACCAATCAAGCACCAAATAAGCACACAAAATAGATATCAATTCTCTGCCAGGGATTATAATGGATTATCGTTCCCTTAAAATTTACCTGATGGTAGAGCTCAGCTCTATCCTATGGCCATATACACCCACATCCCCATATTCCAACCGCACCATAGTCCGAGTCCGCACCATCCTACAGGAGACCAAGCCCACCGTAGTCCGCGCGCCGAGTCCAAGTCCAAGTCCGAAACATCGGACTTCACTCCGGACTTCCAGACCTCTTTTTCATACCTTTATCCTCTTTTGTATATAGTCCTGTATCGACCCTTACAATGTACCAAACTGTAGTACACAGTCCCAGGCATCCCCAAGACTATAAAACATTGTCCTTAGCATTACAAATGCATCTTTCACACTACCATCTGTTTTCCGACCTATGAAACTTAGAGAGGAGTTCACTACAGGACTCCCTCTACCCTTTCTACATCCCTCATCGATGACGATGCACTGACTGACTGACTGACAGACAGACAGACACCAACCGACAGACCAAAACATCGGTCTTATCAACCTATTTCCACTCGGACTCACCAGGGCCTGCCCAGATCCTCTAGGACCCTCTCTGGGGACGAACCCATCACATCCCCTAAACCTACACCTACAGGCAGTCCTGAGACTACCACCTCAGGCTTCCTATCACCTTTACACTGCCATTCCAAATATTCCTCTCGTTTGCCTGCAAGCTGTTTGATTGCATTTACCTTGGTGAGCCCCTTCTCTGCTCGTCTGTCTCTCATTCTGATGGCACTTGTTGTCCGTCGTACTTGCATTCGTTTATACAATGTGAAGGTTCATGTTCTGGTCCAGTACTAATGCACCATGCTATTGCGTTGATAGACGCATATCCTGTGATTGGTGTCCATTAACCCTTCCACACTGCCGCTGGTCCATCTCATGTTACTGCTCGTGGATTTCGGTACTTCATTTTTGGTGATAGTAATCCTAACGTGGCCGAAAGGCACTTGAATGATGATCTTCGCTGCATTGCAATGTTGGCGACCAGTACTCAGGTTCAGTAATGACACTGTCATACTTCGCCAGTCGTGCACTCTGGATGGGATCAATCCCATGATTTCCAATGATGCTAGTGCTTGTTTCCAATGGCTGGTGGGGCATTTATTGTCAGGTACAGTACATGTGCACGTCCTGTTGATATGTCTGATGGCGCTGTTCAATGGCATTCTTTGGCGTGTGCTGAAGTTGTTTCATACCTACATCCACCTTAATTGATTGATTGTATCTTACATGCTCGATTCTGTTCTGTCCATCTCTTTCCATTCGGCTGATGCACAATTAGTGTTGAACGAAGTAGTGTAGTATACCATACATAGTATATAGTTCACACGCTTGTTCTACATATACAAACTCAGTCGTCTAAGTTCGAATACATCTCTTGATCCACTACCGCTATCATCTAAGTAATGCTTCACCCAACCAACCAAGTAAGTACTAAGTCACTGTGTACTGTGTGCTATTTGACAGGTTATGAGCCCCAAGTGGCGTGTTACTGCGATTTACTCGCGTTCCACCACTTGGTACTTGCAGTGCAAGTTGTGCATTTTAAACACCAACATTACGCAAGCGTTCATCGCATTCCAGTGTGTCTTTATGCTAGAACATATGCGACATGGACAGAGATCCATGGGGTGACTATGTCACCTGGATCCTGGGCTCTAAGCGCCATAAAGTGTGATGCTAATGCTCGCCACCCTTCTTTGTTCCCCATCAAACGGTACTGATGCCTTATCCCTAGATCTATAAAACCATGTCTTCCTCCAACGACGGTATCACCATTCCTAAACTCTCCGGCCCCAACTACCTCTCCTGGGCGCCTCAGATGAAGGCCTACCTTCGCGCCAAAGGACTCTGGGTCGCCATTTGCATGGACTGCAACGATGGCACTGATGATGACGACATCAAGGCCGCCGAGAAATGGGATGACACAAATGACCAGGCCATGGGTCACCTCCTTCTGAGGATGGAACCAGCCATCGCCAACCACTACGCGCCTGCCCTCTCTGCAGGCAATATCTGGAAGGATCTCAGGGATGTATACGCGAAGCCCTCCATCACCATGGTCTATATGGAGTTCCACTCCCTCCTCAACACTACCATTCCCAAGGAGAATCATCCCGCTCCCTCCTTCATGAAGATCAGCGTGCATTTTGCGCGTCTGAAGAAATATGACCATGAAATCAACAACAAGGTCCAGGCGATGATTATTCTCGCCAAGGTCCCCAAGTACATGGACGTCGTCGCCCATCTCCTCAACATTGCTGAGGATGCCCCCGCTACCTCCGGCACCTCTACCCCCACTGCGACCAAGAAGACCCCTCTCACCGTCGCCGAAATTGAGCGTATGGCCGTCCTGGCCTACTCTCAGCATATGTCAAAGTGTAAGCCCCAGCAACATGCTAACAAGATTTCCGCAGTCAAGCGCAAGGGGAATGATCCCAAGTTCTCGCAGCAGCAGCAGGAGGTGCAGCAACAAGGGTCAGGGGGAGATAAGAAGAAGAAGAAGAGAGGTAACTGCTCTGAAGCTGGCCAGGCCAAGCAGGACACATGCAAAGCTGTGCATACTCACACTGCCGCCGCCGCCAATGCCTCCTTCACCTTCTCTGCCTTTGCGAACGCGCCGGTCATTGACCCCGCCATCACCACCATCATCACTCCCGTCGTCGACCTTTGTTGACTTTCTCATACCACAGGCGCCGCCCACTATGGTGAGCCCGCCTTCCCTCAAACAAAGCGCTCTATCATGCTCACTCACCAGCTCCAGGTCATTCTGACCATTGAGACCGTCTGCCGCCTCGACCCTATTGCCAACAGGGATCTTACATTCAACGATTGCATCTTCGCCCCTGCTGGTGAGGCCACCATCCAAATGCTGGATGATGGGATTGACATCAAAGCCTTTGGCTTCCCCCCAGCTGGCCCGTCCCGCTCCTTGATGGACCATCTCGATGACACCATCACCTCCGCCACCATCGTTGAAATAGATGAAGATGACTGCGTCTCTCTCGGCTCTCATGCCGAAGAGATGTACTTCGACTATGACTATTACCTCAAGGGTAATATGGATGAGGGGGAGTTTGACTATGACATGGAGTACGTCCATTCATTCCTCTCACACTACACAGACACTGATGAGCGATCACATTCGCCACAGTTTGTAGAATACATATTTTCATCTGTTGTATGTAGTGAAATGGACAATCTGCTTTCATTGCCGCTATTTACAATGTGTGACACATGTGAGAAAACGAATGAAAAC
>MU131259.1:0-15262 GCA_015039435.1 Imleria badia
ATGGAGGATATGGAGGATATGGAGGAGTAGATTTGATACAGTGTTTCTATGTTCGGATGACCTTGTCACAGTGCTCTATGTAGTGCTACATTGTTCGCTGTAGTGCTACTTGCCAATGACTACACTTTGCTATGGGTCACTACCTTGCCAATGAGCTTGCTCTATGTAGTGCTATATTGTTTGCTGTAGTGCTACTTGCCAATGACTATAGCTTGCTATGGGTCACTACATAGAATTCTCTGAGGAATAAAGCCACTACATAGTACTCTATTGAAGGGGGAAGACTACAGTAACTATCAGGACTATTTACACTATGTAGTACTATGTAGTAATATCTTTTTTTCCAGATGAAGTCCGAATTGCAAGTCCTCCACCTGCAATATGTCCACCATCGGGTATGTGACTTCACTACACCAGAGTACGGCTCGTCGTCTAATACATATCATTACTTGGTTCAAACTTTAAATCGACTTTGTTAGCACAAATTTCTCCCCTCCACCAAATCTCACACCCTATATCGCCAGGGCCGGTGCTCGGTGTGTCGCTGGAGGAGGGTTTGGTGACGTATATAGGTGTTGGTACCGCCGTGACGGTTCGCCTAAAGAGGTTCGAATGATGTACAGTGACACACGCTGCCTACTACGATTCACCTGTCTCTAGGTTGCGGTAAAAGCATTACGATTCAAATTCACAATGGATAGAGATGCGAGCGATAAATTTGCCAAGGTAACTTGTGTAATCCATAACCCATAATATGACCCAAACTTCAGAGTCCTGGTAGATGCTCCGTCGAGAGTTCGAAATCTGGAGGAGACTCGATCACAAAAATGTTGTTCCATTCCTCGGCATTGCGTACGGGTTTGGAATGTGTGACGCAATGTCCCTGGTCTCTTTATGGATGCCCAATGAATCCCTCCACCATTTCTTAGCAAAGCATGACGATAATCTGGGTTTGGGACAACGACTCCGGTTTGTGCGTCCACTTAATGTCGATCACATCCGCGTCTTCTAACCCGACGGGATAGCTGCTGGACATCGCCAACGGGTTACACTACTGTGGGTCGCTCTTATCGTTGCCACAGCTGGAAAAATAACCCATCACAGTGCATTCACATTCTTTTCCAATCGTCCATGGTGACCTGAACTGTGTACGTCGGCGCAGAATCCTCGATGTCCTCTTTGTCTAACCAAAGGACAGAACAATGTGCTTCTCGATGCAGATTATACCGCACGCTTAGCCGATTTCGGCTACGCTTCCTTGATAGGGAATATTCCCGATGCGTTTTCTTATCTCCAAAGATCCACTGCGCGACCAGGAGCCTTGCGTTGGATCGCACCAGAGCAAATTGAATCAGAAGAACCGTTCACTCGGACACCAAAGAGTGATATATATTCCTTTGGTTGTGTCGCTCTCCAGGCAAGCTCAATGAGCTCAATGCCAGGCCCATGCTGATTACCTTGCAGGTGTTGTCCGGCAAACAACCCTGGTTTGAAGTCCGCGAGGACGCGGCCGTCGTTTTGCGCTTGGCGAAGGGACAGAAGCCATGCCGACCAGAGTCTCGACCCATAGATGACGTGCACTGGGATTGGGTTCAAGATTGTTGGTCGGCGAGGGAGGAGCGCCCTACCGCGGAAGCAACAATATCCACCATCCAACAGTTCTTGAGTCATTGTCCACAGTCCCCTCCCTCGCGTCCCTACTTAGGTGATGCATATCTGGGGAGTAAAAGGTCAGTCCTAAGTGCAGAATCCGGAAATTTTGATGATGAACACAATTTGGGTAATAGTGATTCGGATGCGTTGGACAATCGTTCTCCGGCAGAAATAATGGACTCATCTGCAAGGTAAGACATTTGAACCTACATAAGATCCAGGATAACATGTTGTGAAGCACGCAATTCATGGGTAGTAGTGATTCGGATGCATTGGACGATCGTTCTCCAGTCAAAACGATGGCAAACTCGCCTGCAAGGTGAGACCTTTGAACCTTCATAAGATCCAGGATAACATGTGAAGCACGCAATTCGCGGCTAGTAGTGATCCAGATGCATTGGATGATCGTTCTCTGGTCAAAAAAATGGTAAACTTGCCTGCAAGGTGAGACCTTTGAACCCTCATAAGATCCAGGATAACACGTTGTGAAGCACGCAGTTCATGGGTAGTAGTGATTCAGATACATTGGACAGTCGTTCTCCGATCAAAACGATGGTAAACTCGCCTGCAAGGTGAGACCTTTGAACCCTCGTAACCAGGATAACAGGTTGCGAAGCACGTAATTCGTTGGTAGTGGTGATTTACATGCGTTGGACGATCGTGGCCCGGTAAAAACGATGATAAACGCATATGCAAGGTGAGACCTTTGAACCCACGTAAAACCCAGGATAACACGTTGTGAAGCACGCAACTCGCGTCAATACGTAACATCGTTGTTGTAGGAGAAACCGGCGTCGGGAAAAGTTCCCTAATCAACCTCGTCACTGGCACGGAAAGCGCTGCCACAGCCAACGACGTTCGTGGCGTGACCATCGGGACAGAATGTCACGATTGGGTCAGTGACACTCAGACGTTCCGTCTTTGGGACACGCCCAGTCTTAGCGAAGGCTCGTTCGGGACCGTATCCCCAAAACAAGCACAGGATGCGCTCCGAACACTTCTTACGGAGCTCACCAGGGGAGGTGGCGTACATCTCTTGGTACTCTGCATGCGCGGACTCCCCAGAGTCACAAAGGGCATGAAGCTGACATACGACACCATTGTGCGGATTCGTGACAAAATTGCTCCAGAAGTCCCTGTCGTCGCTGTCATCACCGACCTTGAGAAAAGATCGGCCGCCCCAGATATCATTCCCTCCATGGATGAATGGTGGACGAACAATGTTACGGCCCTTTCCGACTTCAACATGCTCTTCTCTGCTCATGCTTGCATCACGACTCTACCCGACAATTGTCACCCAAAGTTACCTGGCCGCCGCGAGTTGTGTCAGGGACTCGTTCGGCATCTCATCGTTGAAGGCGTTTCACTGAAGCTGGCCCGCAACATCGTTATCGCAGGTGAAATCGCGGCTGGGAAAAGCTCTCTCGTCAACCTCGTGGTCGGTTCGGAGCGGGCATTGGTGGCGAATGACACTAGCCCTGTCACAACCACAACGAGTTACTATGACTGGGAAAACGAGAGTCAAATATTCCGTCTTTGGGACACCCCTGGGTTGGTGGAGGGATTACATGGGAGTGGGCCCCAGAAGCGCGCACAAGAGGGGCTGCGAATGTTATTCACGGACCTCGACGAGAGTGGTGGCGTTCATCTCCTGATCGTCTGCATTCGCGGACTCTCGAGGGTTATGACGGCGACAAAGAAGACGTATGATCTCATCATGAAAGTGCGCGACAGGTACTCTCCCACTACCCCTGTTGTCGCGGTCATCACAGGGCTTGAGGATCAGTCGACCACATTCAATACCCCACGCTCCATGGAGGAATGGTGGGCAAGCAACGCGGGAGTGCTATCTGACCTCGACATGTCCTTTTCCGACCACGCTTGCATCACCAATTTACCCGACAACTGTCATCCCCAGCTACCTGGTCGTTGCGCGTTGTGCCAAGAGCTCGTACGCAACCTCATCATGAACCGATCTCTCCATCCGCGGACCAGACCCCCAAAAGACATGCACGTCTTGTTGTTCGGAGAGACTGGCGTCGGAAAAAGCTCTCTCATCAATCTGCTCGCGGGGTGGCAAATCGCATCAGTCTCGCCAGACAGCGCGGTCGTTTGTTCTTCTGTTTTCAATCCTATTTGTTACAAATCCATGATTTGATCACGATTCTCAGTGACACCTCGCGTAGGTTGCAGTGTCACGGTAGTAAACGACGCGCAAGTGCTTGTGAGTCGACCAACCTTGGGCTCGGACTGGGAGCATCACGAGAGCACGAGGCTAGGTAATAGGCCTCTGGACTGTGTTTCATACATTCAGTTTACCCCTCGGCTGCTACGTCTCGGCCTCCTGTCGGTCGCCATCTCTCCTAGTAGTCGCGTCCTTTGTCCTGTCGGGTTGTGCGTCTCCCCTGAAATCGGGTGCTTACCCTCGGATCGGATCGGAGGACTTCCACGATTCCCCTTGTGGACCACAGGACGCGAGTCGAACCTTGTTTGTGTACCCTGATACCTGCAGAAACTTTTTACAACGTTCCCCATTGGCCACGTTATCCTATCTGCAAGAGATGCATCATGCGCTTGAGATACAAGAGATCCTTTCCAATGTTTTTTCCCACTGTTCTCCATGGGTTTGGGACACGACTCAATTCAAAAAAGCTGCTTCCGGTTTAGCCACTCTGGCCAGAACATGCCACGCATTCAAAGAACCAGCGCTTGATACACTGGAGAGCCTTGATTGACTTGTCCCCATTGGTGCGGTGTCTTCCCGGAGCATCTCATCAAGTACATCCATATTTAGACACGGTGGGCTCGTTTCCAAGTATTTGGCATACCCCATTTAGTGAATATCTTTCACTTTCCCTCTGCCATTCTACGAAGGAGTATTCGTTTACAAGAGCACTTACGCAGACTGAGTGGGATACTCTTCGAAGTTACACACGTCGCATCCGACACATACAAAACTTCAATGGAGGACTCAACTGGCGATTTGTCAGGACCTTCTTGAACCCATCTACCACTGAATCACTCTTCCCCAACCTCCGCACTCTCCGCTGTGCATATACAGAGGATGCCATCCCTCTGTTGCATATGCCTTTCCCATCCCTAATGACCCTCGATGTCAACTTCCAGGATCCACGCTTGTTCCAGAATTCTCTCGAGCTGTTTCCCAAGCACTCTCCAGATATCAGGAGACTTTTTATTCGCGTGTATCGCTACGAAGACAGGTTCGTGAAAATTGAACGCAGTTCAAGTTATATGCGCCGCTGGCAAAACCTGTTGTCTGTCGAGTGTCCTCACGTTGCCTTGGACATGTACAACATTATCCATCTGTCCCGCATGCCTACATTGACCCAGCTCAACTTCATGCTAAGCCCTACATTATCGGCCCCCGATTCACCTCTCATCTTCTCCAATTTATACGAGTTGACATTACACTCTGGATTGTTGGAACAAACTTTGTGCATACTCTCCCAGACTCGACTGCCTGTTATCACGCATTTTACAACCTGGGTTGGCAACTATCCTTCCAGGAAGGATCTCTCCTCCTGCTTAGTCAGTCTCCTGACGTCCAATCCTGGTCACACCATCGAGAGTCTGCGGTTGTATCATTTTTCTGAATTCCCAGATAATGTTGTTCGCTCGGAGACTCTCCCGCTTGGCTTCGAAGACATGCGGCCCTGCATGGGGTTCAGCAATCTTCGTCACATGGAGCTCGTTATCGTGTGTAACGTGGACCTGACAGACAGTCATATCCTAACGTTGCCATCCGCATGGCCCAAGCTGGAGCATCTTCTCATAAATGAGGATTTGGGTTGGAACACGACAGGTGGAATCACTCCGGGTGGACTCGTTCGACTTTTGCAGACCTGTCCGTTACTCAATTGGATCGTCCTCCGTCTCGACACGCGAGGTTATACCGAAGCACCGGCGAACCTCGGATTGACCCTTCCATCCGATATTTCACTTAATGTCCTCGACTCTATTATTGAAGAAGAATCTGTTCCGGTCGTCGCAACTTTCTTTTGTCATATCAGTGCGGCGTGCTCCGAGTCAGACTTTGACCTCTGTGCTTGGAGCACAGCCTCGGAGACGATGATGGGGTTACCAAATATGAAGGTGTACGCGGAGCGTTGGAAGTATGTACGTGATGAAGTCTATGACGCCCACGGTTGGAGTTCCGACTCTGATTGTTCAGATGTACTACTCATTTGACTAAGGAGGTGACTCGCACCGATCTACTCTTGACATCCGTCCATGTTGTCCCAGCGGGAGCTCTCCATGGAGGGCGAGGGCAGTCGGGTCCGGTCCACCGGGCAAGCTGAGCCTGCGTTATCGCGCTGTGCCGGAAACGGGTTTCATGGTCTCGACGTCTTGACAGACTCGGACTTTTATTCCTCTCGTGTCTCAGGCGTAGCTTCATGCCGAGCAAACAAGTCAAAGACCCCATATGTAGCGTGGCTCAGTAACAAGTCCGACATGGAAGACGAGGGCAGGGAGGAAAACACCACCTCACTCATGTTGCAATACAGAAATCGATAAGAACTGGGGATTGTTAACGATCTTCAAGTTGTCGGCACGGGACGGTGGTAGAGAACCTCCTTTGAGCCGCGCGACCGCGGACCAGCAGAGTGCCGAATTGTCCGAACCAAAACCCAGGACTTGAAGATATGGTTCATCTGATCGATCTGATCCTTGGCGTTGAGAAAGCCCCTGTCTGCTTTCGTAGGCCGAGACTCCCAATGATTTGAATAAAGTGGAACCTGTTTCAAACTTTTGTTCGTGTATCCTGTTAAATTATAGTCAGCACTGAAGGAAATTTTACGCAGTGTCCCCGTCGTCTCTCATCTGCCAGACGATGCATCGCGCGCTTGAGTTACAAGAGATCCTTTCCCATATTTTTCTCTCCTATTATCCGCCGGTTCTGAGTCCAGATCTTCACAAAAAAGTTGTTTCTGATCTGGCCGGTTTCGCCAGAACATGTCATGCGTTCAAAGAACCAGCGCTCGATGTACTCTGGAGAGTCTTGATCGACATGTCCCCACTGGCGCGATGTCTTCCGGAAGCATCTCGACGAGTATCCCCAAGAAACATGGTGAGAATTCCAAGTATTGGTAAGGTTGAGCTGTTTAGTGAACATCCCTTCTGCCATTCTGCGGAGTAGTATTCCTTTAGCAGACCGCTTACCCAGACCGAGTGGGATACTCTTCAAAGTTACACACGTCGCATCCGATACATACATGACTTCAACAATGGACTCGATTGGGAATCTGTCACCACCTTCATGGACCCTCCTACCATTGCGCCATTCCTGCCAAACCTCCGTACTCTCCATTGTCGATATACAGAGAAAACCATGTCATTGTTACACCTGCCACTCCCATCCCTGGTATCCCTCAACATCATCTTCGAGGATCCACAGTTGTTCGAGAATTCTCTCAAGTTGTTTCCCAACTTCTCTCCAAATATCAAGAAATTTACCATTTACGTGCGTCAGCGTGAAGACACGGTCCGCTACCTTGAACCCAATCACATGCGCCGCTGGCAAAACCTCCGTGTTGTGTCTTGTCCTCAGGTCGCTTTGGATGTAGACACACTTGCACATTTGTCCGACACGCCCGCGTTGAACGAGCTCGCCTTTACGCTGAACGTTACATTGCCGGCTTCGGCCTCACCCTTGGCCTTCTCCAACTTGCACGACTTGACATTACGCCATCAATGGTTGGAACCAATTTCGCGGTTCCTCTCCCAAACTCGGCTGCCTGCTCTCACAAGTCTTACTGCCTTCATTGGCAACTGTCCCTCCAGGCACGAACTCGCCTCCTTCCTTGCCGGTGTCCCGACATCCAATGCTCTCACCATTGAGAGACTGCGGTTGACTCAATCATTCCTTCGTGTCCCCCTAATCGGTGCTTCTCGTTGGGAGGATCGCTCGCTTGACTTTGAAGACTTGTGGCCATGCACGGAATTCAGCAATCTTCGTTTTATACAGCTCAATTTTGGGTGCAACGTCGGCCTGATAGAAAGCCAAGTGCTAGCATTAGCATCGGCATGGCCCAAGCTGGAGATTCTTCTAATAAACGCCGACTGGGGCTGGAACTCGCAAAGCGGAATAACCCCGGGCGGACTCGTACGGCTTTTGCAGACATGTCGGTCGCTCCGTCAGATCGCCCTCTGCCTCGACACGCGAGGTTATACTGAAGTGCCCCCAAGTCAAGCGCCGGAGAGCCTCGGATTCACGTTGCCACCCAAGATGTTCATCGATGTCCTCGACTCTGTCATTGAAGCGGAATCGGTGCCCGCACTCAGTACTTTCTTCCGTGGTATCGCGACGTGCTCCGGGTCAAAGCTTCACCTCAGTGCTTGGAGTGGTGTTTCAATGATAGATCCCCCAGACCAGCAGGACTACACGGAGCGTTGGACTGTTGTACGTCTTCGGGTCAGTGGCAGTCCTCGCCGACCTTTCGCTGGTGATTCAGTCATTCAAGTCGTAGAAGTGTAAGGGGGTGGGGAGTGCGTGCTTTCCGGCCGCATGAGCGGGAGAAGTGCACGAGTTGCGAGCGAGTTGGAGGAAAAGGAGAAGAGGGCGGCATGAGCTACTTACATGGACTCATCTTGGTTCGGCGGGGATTGGTTTCGACGACTGGCACCGGTTCTGCAACGTCATGGAGTTCCAGGTATTCATGGGATCTGGAGGTCAATGTACGTCATATTGTAATAACGATTCGGCGACATATGGCAAGACGTCTTGGTTTCAGGGCACTCGACTCGGACGTTGTGAACACAGATCTGAGTCGGCTGGCCGTTATCCATTTATGTCGCTATGTGGGGACATCTTGAATGATGGCCCTTTTCGCTGTGACACACCGGGAGGAAAGCCAGTAAGTTAGTTGACTCCAGCGTCCCGACGTCACACTAAATCCAACGCCATGGTCGTCCTTATCTAAGTCATTCCGCCAGGTATCCCCCTCCAACTCGAAGAACCTGTGGCATTCACTCTCGAACTTCACAGATTTGGGCGCAACCAGTCAGATGTCGGTCATCACCCACCTCGGCGGGAGGCGAAGCAAAGGCAGCCAAGTGAGATATATAGACCCCGGGTGCGAGAGACCTTCGATGGGGCGCTGTTCCTACGGGAAGTTATATCCATTTTATCAGGACGAGAGACAGTAACAATACTGAGACAGAGGGGACAGATCTTTTAGATGAGACGTCATACCACTGCGAATACGACATCCTTCCCCATCCCAGGTTCATATCTTCCCGTATTCCTACACAATGCGCGTGCCTCGAGCTGTTATAGATATACCACAAAACACGTCAGCCAAACGAGACAACGACGGCCACGACAAGAGACAACGCACCGGAACCAGGTCGGCATCAAGAAGAACTCTTTCCGGGCGGTATGCCCAGCCGCTTGTGCCTCTCGTCATGCTCTCGAACCTTGTCCGTGAGCTGTCGGAAGAGCGTGGCCGTCGTAGAGTCCTCCGTGACCGGGTCTGAGAGCTCTGTGAGTTTCTTCATTTTGAAAAGCGCCTTCTGGCGAGATTCGTGTCCAGCTTTTTGTTGGGCGACAAGCGCGCGTACGTCTTGGATGTCCGCGTCTGTCATGGGGATCATTGTTGGAGGGCGGCGGATCATGTTGTGAGCGGAATCAGCGGATGACGGGATGGTCAAGGGTACTAATTAGCACCTTGCTGGCCTGCGAATCGTCAACAAGAACAAACAAGCTCTAGGCTAATTTCGACATTAGACAGATCGTAGATAAGGCTCGCTGTACCTCACCTGGGGGTCCCACGTCAGATGTCTAATTAGAGATGGATTTACGCGGTGACAGCTGCTCTAAGACGACGGGGGTTCTGACTCGAACAACGCTTTCAGCTTTGTCGGCAAAGCCAACCAGCGGATAAAAATAACTTGGACCAGTTTACTGATTACACTACTGAGGTCACATAATGCATCCCACAGCATCTCAAATCCCGACGCGAGCGCTCTTCCACAGACAACAAAAAATCGTGTCCCACTAAAGACGACGACTCTAGGATGTCCCATAGACCACCGCAAGATATATATGCAAGGCATCTACTCTTCTCTCGCGGTTACCCGCTGTGGATCCAGATCGCCAACTTCTTGAAAATGAACGAACGGAGGGCATCGGAATCGGGGATGTAGGCGTGGTCGACCCGGAAGATGGCTGTTTCGACGTCTTATTCAACATATGTTTACCTCCTGATCACCCTTTCCATCGAACTTTTGGTGTTCCCGAAGGTTTCATGCCCGTCGAGTTAAGGGAAGGAGATATCAGGATCACTCCCAATATAGAGACCTCTGGTTGCATAACCTCCACCTCTGTGACGAATGTCGAGCCACTTCGGTACGTGGGGTCAATGATGGAGTACACAAGTTAACCAAGCCTTTGTCAGAGTCCAGTCGGGCAGTGGATTAGACTACGAATTTAACCTATTCCCTACAGAGGGTGCACTCCTTATCCTCCCTGAAGGCGCGGAACGTCATGTCCTCCGAAATGAGTTTTGCTTCATAAGCCACGCGATTCGGCACGGGCCCGATTGGTATCGTTTCGCTCAAGAACGTCGCGGTTGGATCATCAATCGTGATTCGCTCTACTTGATCACCGGACTTTATAGAGCACGGTCCTGGTCACTTGCCGCCTACGAGAACGCTACAGGGGCCAATGGATTTTCTGCGCAATTCAGGGCGACACAAGTCGGCGGGGATGATATTGATATTGGTACAGCTTACACCTGGCAGACCGCACGTGCTTTAAACCGCCGAATCGGCCCAGTTGAGAACTATGGGATGCCAAATTAAGCGGTTTTCATCCGCGGGTTCAAAATCGCACTCAGGGCTGGGTTCCCAGGTATGAAACGTGTCATGGTCAAGGCAGGCGCTCCCAGTGCTCGGTTAATGCGTGCAAAGTCGTCTATTCTTGTTCCTGTAAACACTTGGATGGCAAACCTTTTGGGCTACAAAAGAAGTGTTAGTACTTCGGGTGCAGTGGCAGAGGGAGGGCAGGGCTCAAGCATCGTTTTGAACGAGGAAGTGCCCGTTGAAATACAACGTCTTCCGGAAGTGTCCTAAGTTAGTCCCTTTATCGACCTCACACAGTCTTGTGATCTATAACAGAATCAACAGGCTTTTCATCCCTGTGATGTTATCAATCAATACCTACTACAGCAGGTATGCTTATCCTGTAATATCAATGCGAGATGGTACTTACATTTTGCTCTCAAGGAACCTTCTGCGAACATTGCACTCACACATGACAGCGACTGGATCACCTTGCTAGAAAATGTTAGTTATTTGCGTATTACTTGCACTCTAACCATTGTTTCATTCGGAGCATCTCAGGATTCAGGAATGCGATGTCCCAAACATATCGTCTAATATCACGATAAGGTACTTGTATGATCACTGTGTCGTTGCGGCCTTTCTTACCATGCCTCCTTCTTAGGCGTTGTATATCTTGGGAGCAAAAGGTCAGGTCGAGTGTCGAGTCTGAGGCATTTTCTCATGATAAACACGATTTGGGTAATAGTGATTCAAATACACTGGACAATTGTTCTCCCGAAACAGATGTTCATGGATCTAAGGCTAGCACTGAAAGCTTGGCCATTCCCCCTATCCAGGGGCCATCTGGCAGTACGACTATACATAACGATAAGGTTAGTTTGATGATTCATTTACATCAAGTACTTGAGTTGATTGAAGGTCAATCATAACCCGGATCCGGGGAAGCTGGCTTCGAGAAGGGCGTCTATTACTAGAGAGCCAGTCGAGTCTTCCGATGTGGAGAATACAAAGGTTGGTCTGAGGATTCGTGATCTGACCCACGAGACACTTATGTGCGAAGGTATCATTAGCCCGTAACAATGAACTAATGTCAAGTAACCACAAGGTTTGTACTGAAACGTATGTCTTGTTCATCAAGCTGAGACATGGAACACCTTTTCATCACGAAGAATTTTTTTTTTCGGGGAAACTGGCGTAGGCAAAAGCTCTATCATCAATCTCCTCGTGACTCGAACCTCATGCTTGTATCACTTCGCTGCAGGGTCACCCCCGCGTAGGTGAATCTAGGCAGAGGCTTGTCGATCTCATCCTGAGGCAACATCAGTGGGAAGCAAAGCAGGGCGGATCCTACTTTGGCTTGCCCGTGCCTCTTTCCACATCCATAAGCAGGTTTCCGATTCTTCGCAGGATTGGCTTGATAGGGTTCCCAGATATGGAAGTATACACGGAGCGTAGCGTTGAGATGTTATACGTGATCAAGTGTATGAAGCACATAGTTGAGTCGTACAGCGCCTTCATTTCAGACACTGTCGCTATCCCGTTGGCGATAGCTAGCTTTTCGTTCTCATCGTCGACGATGACAGAGATTCATTGTGTATGTTCGAGCGTGCGGGGTAAAGAGGTTAATTAATTTTCCTGCTTGATACGATCAATTGGAATGAATTGGTTGTCATACGAGTCATGGGGAACGGGAAGGGAACTTGAAGATTGAGCGAACATGGACCCGCCGACTTTGATATGGGACCACAGTTCTCAATTCTGTGGATGGCACTTGCGAAGCGTGCGTCACAGTCAAGCAAATCGGAGAATGCCCAGGTAGTACCATCACTACCGTGTGGTGTTCCACCTGGTATCATGCAATACTAGCCCGGTGATCTTTCATGGGACCACTGCACGTTCACTACTAGCACGGGATTCAGAAAGGCGACAAACATCACGAATAAGACTCGATACCCACCCCATGGAGACCCTCTTGTGAAATGGGATGGTGGCAGACAATTTTTTATTCTGCCAGGAGCTCTTGTGAGCACGTTGGAAGGGCAAGCGCGACCGCAGCGCTGATGTGCCGGCAACGAACGCCTACGTGACCCTTATGCATAGTTTCTTTGTCCTTACTCATCTCAAGCGTCGTCTCGATACTTACCGCCATTATCTCTTTGTGATCCTTACGACTTTGTGCATATTGTGGAGCCTGTTTCCATACCTTTGTTTTCTTTTCATATATCAGATAAGCTCTTTCGCAGTTGCTCCCTCAGTTTGTAGTCATCGGAGCATTGCCAGCCTTGGAAACCTCTCTAACTCTGGGACCATCAGAGGAGTCCTCTGGTGGTCTCAAAGCCAGACGGGTTTCGAGGAACACTTGCAGAGCCAGTGCGGATGAACCCCCGAAATTGTATGGACAAACAACTTGAAGGTGATGGGAAACCAACAGAGGCCATGTACGACAGGCGACCCCAATGTAAACCAAGTGTTGATAGGGACAATGTAGTTTTTGATTCAAAGCCATACATGTAGGCCTGTGATGGATGGGGTACACATTCAGTCAATAGTCCAGGTTAAAAAATGCTATGCACCACTCACGCAGGCTATCGAGACAGAGACGACACACGGACACTTTTTCGTCTTGGTATCCAGCTACGCGACCAGGTTCCGCGTCATGGACGACAACGCCGCATCGCCAAATGTTCTCTCTATTTTTAGCTATCAAGGGGTGAGTTGTGCATCGATGGACGAGCAAAAACTCACCTGACTTCGGACTGAACCTCGGTTCCAATCCGTTTACGCCATCCAGAAGTTCGTTAAACGCACTCCGGACATCTGTCACTTCAATTCCCTGTTCTACCATTCGCAGCCCTAACCCTGCATAGTGCCTGTTGTCGATCTTGCATTTCGAGTAGGATACGATGCCAAGTGGACGGGGACGACTCATTCCCTGTTGGCGCTGGCGTCTTGTCATGTCAGCTCTGCTAGATCGACGCTGCGAGTCATCATGCACATTGCCACTGGCATCGACAAGCCGCAAGGTGAGCAAGAGTCGTGTTGTGCGTTCCTATCCATCGTGATAATGCAAGATAGCATACAGATTGGTGGGTCTTTCGTCATCTTACCCTCGTCCCCGACGTCTCGCCATACCTCTACCTCCATCAGAACGTGCGATGACCCCGCCGATTCGCACGAAGATTCTGATCCCCTTTGTTGTTGCAGCTCAATGAGCTCGCCTGTTCAAGTGATATGACTCGAATGTTACCAGACTCGGAAAGGTGGTACATACCCCAAAGTGATTCAAGAACACTGACTGACCGCGTCCGTGACCAGTTTACATACCTGATCCCAACGATGCTGGTATACATCCCATCCTGGGCGTCTTGGCATCTTCCCATTACACGAGGACCAGAAGTTGAGGGAAAAGGAGACAGGGCGGATAGTGGCAAAGATAGCCGCGACGGAAGGCACAGATTCTTCTTCAATAATCGAGTCGAGGACATCGATGAAAGGCTTGCGTGACAACGGCAATCCGACGCTCGCTGGCGATCCGCTCGGGGGCAATTCAGTATAGCCTCGTGTGTCGATAGCGAGGGCGATCCGATCGAGCGACTGACATGTCTGTAGAAGCTGTAACAGACCATTTGGCGTGATTCCACCTAGCGTGTTCCAGCCCCAATCAATGTTTATGAGGAGGTGTTCCAAATGCGGCCATGCAGATGCCAATGTTAGCAGTTCCCTGTCCGTCAGACCTATGTCCCACCCGATGTTAAGCGTTAGCTGACGAAGATTTCCGAGCGCCATGCATGGCCGCAAGTCTTCCAAGCAAAGTGGGAGAGCCTCTGAGCGAACACTATTCCGTATAGAGTAAGACGATTGATCCAATGTGAGATGCTTGATGGTGTGTCCAACACCAGCCAGGAAGGAGCTGATATCTTGTCTGGAAGGACAATTGCGAATAAAGGCAGTGAAATTCGTGACAGCCGGTAGGTGGGTCTGTGAGACGAACGAAGAAACCAGGTGCAATGATTTAGAATGTAACATTATTCCGTGCAAGTTGGAGAAGGGAAGGGGCGAGTTGGAAGCCGGCAATGTAGCATTCAGCGCGAACTGGAGGTGAGTCAATGCAGGCATGCCGGACAGATGCACAAGAGTGTCCGCGTCCAAGATGATTGAAGGACAGACCACAAAGCAGAGGTTTTTCCAGCGGCACATATAATTGGGCTCAAATGCGCTGAACATGAATTCGTCCTCAAGATGCATGGAAATGAAGAGACTTCGGATACTTGGAGAGAAGAAGTTCGGAAACAACTTGAGAGAGTTCCGGAATTGACGTGGATCGAAGTACTCCACAGAGTGCGAATCTAGTGATGGGAAAGGTAGGTGTAACAGAGGCATGATGCATTTTGTATAACAAGGCATGCCTCACTTCGCTTCGGCAGCTCACGATGTTAGTCATGCGATCACTGCATTCATATGTATTGTACCATCAATGTTTACATCAGAGCTTTGTTGAATCTTTGCGAACATGCGACGGGCTACTAGTTCGTACCTCGGAGTGAGTGCACTTGTTGATTATCATTGGTGGTAGGGTGACTCGGAGTCGAAATGGGATGGTCGAGTGCATAGTACGGACTTGACCGAAGGGTGGTGACAATGAAGACGGGAATGGTACCGCGCGCAGCGGACGGTCCTTATTTGACAACGAACACTAAAGCTGGAATGACCCACATAGCAACCAAGGCCAGGGCTAACGTCTCGCAAGTTGTAGACCTCAGACACAGTACAAAGGGTACAAAGATGCCGGACAGGAGACCAAACA
>MU131260.1:0-15223 GCA_015039435.1 Imleria badia
GTGACCCTAGCTTTGACAGTTCACTTTCACTTTCACTTTGCTTTCACAGTCCGTACTGGACCTTATTCCACCACATTATTTGGAATATTTTGTTATTTCAGTAGTCCCACATTTTTTAAGTAGCCCTGCTGAATCGAAAACAATATGGTAATGATGATTACTTGATTTATTAATATAATAGTATTATAATATTTATATATTGTGTATCTAGTGAGATTGTCAATTAATTCAGTTGTTAATATTTATGTTTTATGTTTTAACAAATAAACAAATATGACAATAATCAGGTTGTTTATATATATGTATAGTGCTATCACAGTGATGTCATAGTATGTCATAGTGCTGTCATAGTGCTGTCTATATGGATGCTCACTATGAGTGCTATCATAGGTGCTGTTTATTGCTATCCAGTAATGTCCAGTAAGCCCTAAATTTGCTAATGATGATACTACCCATTATCCCCATAATCAAAACTAACCCATATCCAGATAAGGTTTCTTCCCAGATATTCTGATAGGTGTTCTGACCCAGAAGCATAACCCCTTTCACCATCACCATTACCTTCACCTTTACCTTCCGCTACATATAATCATCAAGCATTGACAATCCTGCCCTATGCAGATTTAAAAGTCTCATATATATTTTCTTCTCTCCTTCATGATGTTGTTAGGATTTTACTAGCCCAATGACCCAGACTATCATTCTTGAACTATGATCTCAACCAGACTAGAAGATGAAGAGAGTGAGAAGAATGATGAATCACTTGTATGTCTATATACACATATGCGAGAATTTAATTACAACATAACTTATCAAGAAAGGTGTAAATGTGTATGTACTGTCCTCAACATCTCATGTACATGCTCAATCACACAATTGATGTAACTACATTGCAACATTGGACAGTACTCACGCAACTTGGCTAATTGGAACCCAGGCTTTTTCTGATGCCAGTTCTCTCAGGGTATTCCCCAAAGAAAACACTTGTTCTATGCATCTATGTCTTCATTGACTCATCCTTTCCCTCCATCATTATTGTCCTAGAAGGGCTATTCAAGATCTCTGACAATTTAGTCTAACTTAAATGCTCCACTGCATAATCTGTCAAATATATTGGACTTCTGTGTGCAAAGAAGCACTTCAATTAGGTCACCTATGAATCTGGTGGTACCTCTTTGAGAATTCAGAAAGGCTCAGATCCAGAATCTTCAGATTGACGGACTATCTAGATATATGCTAGCTACAGTTTTAGGCACAGCTAGCTATTTCTATTAGATATATATATAAATGAAAAATGAAACAGACAGTGCAAATTTGATATCCCAAATCATATTAACCATGGCTGTTGATCATCTGATGCACTTGGTTCTAAAGGAACATGTGGGCCATGTCTTTTTGAAACACTATTTTGAAGGCTGACCACAATTCTTCATTTCATCTACAAGAGACTTGTTAAATCTCGTAAATACCAGAATATCAAGTTACCATCACATATTCAGGAGTTTATGAATTTTTATGGCATCATTGTTGCCATAATTATCCATCAGCGTCATTGCCTCTTCGCTTCTGCAAACTAGCCTGTGAAGATTTAGGGGCTCAGTCTGAAGGTCCCATATTGTCTCCCATATCCATGAATCCATAGAATGATTTCAAATGAAAGGATTGTCTTCGGAATCCTGTTTGTATCCATCATCAAGCACCATGAGTCTAACCTGCATATAGAATTCCTGGCAGTGTGGGCACCTCGCCCTGGAAAATCCCATTCCTTCAATACAGTTTGCATTGATAGTTGCCAGAAGCAGCCATGCCTTGATAGTGCACTCAATGCACATAATATGGCCACATCGAGTTGTTACTAAACATACCCTGTCCAGTAATTCTGCATTGTTACATATATCTGGCTTGTGTCTTCAGAATTCCACTCACATTGGGCGAAGACATTTGTGAGAGAACCATTTAGTTAGTCCTATTGCCCTTCATGCACAATAAGGGTAAGAAAACTTACATATTGCAGTCACAAGAAGATTCTAGTGAATGCACCAGCTCTTTCACCTGCCCCAACCACTGAGATGACTCTTGAGCTCTTTCATACCCCTCCTTTACCGCTTTCATTTGTTCCTTCGGTTCCACAACCTTGTACTTTTGCAATATGGCTTTGGCTCAGGACTTTTGCTGGTATGTGTAGTTTGCCTGCATCAACAATAATTAATTCTTAATGTCTCTGTGCCAGAATCTCCTGCAGTTGACATACTCTATTATCTATATAGCATCTCACATCTTGGGTGCTCATGGACATGTCAATGTAATGCTGAAGGGGTCTTAATGTTTTTTGGACCTTCCATCATCCCATTCAAGCTTATCGACTGTTGTAGGATCTGAGACTTTGCAAATCAAGTATATAGCTAGCCAAATTCTGCATGCTAAGTCTGTAAATCCGGGTTTCAGTGGCCCTTGAATGCACACATTCATGTGTTCTGTCGACTATGGCAGTGCCATTGACTCTCTACAGTACCTCTCCTGCACCACTCGTCCTAACATCGCCTACACTGTTGGCCAGCTTCACTTCTGATCCAGGTGTAGCCCACTGGAATGCAATCATGCATCTGCTCCACTACATCAAGGGCACTGTAGACTATGCCATCACCTATGCCCCTGATCCCTCAATGTCCCAACTCTTCACCACTTACTCTGATGTGAATCATGGTGGTTGCAAGGACACTGGCTACTCCACTAGAGCCTACATTGTAAAGATTGGCAGTGGTGTTGTCTCATGGATGTCCAAGCGCCAATCTATCATCACCTTGTCCACCACTGAAGCCAAGTATGTGGCTGCTTGTAAGACAGGGAAGGAGATTGTCTGGATGTGCAAGATGCTGCAGGAACTTGGGTTTGCCATGAACACATTGTCTGTCCTGTACATGGACAACCAGTTCGCATCCAGGTAGCGAAACACCCTAAACACATGGTTGGATGAAGCAGCTCAACCTGTCCTGGTTCTGGCTTCGTGAGTTTCATCGTTCTGGATGGGAATTCCCTATTGATGGACAAAACACTGCCACAGTGTCTAGGCAAGACTATGTGACTGTGCATGAGGCACTGTCCAATCCCTCCTCCCTCTCCCCTTCCTCATTTGTGATGCACACTTGAACTGAGACAGAGGAAGCAGACAATGAAGCAGAAGAAATCACCATAGTCTGTTGGTGAGATGAATGAAATGAGGTGGCCATCGGCATGGGTGTGGTGGCTGCTTTCAGGATCTGTTGAACCTGCTGATCTATTATAGACTGCACAGTCACCTTTGTAAGTTTCAGAGAGGAAAAAGAAAACATTGTTTCTTAAACTCACTGACCAAGAGCATGCAAAAGCAGGTGGAGGTGACCAAGAAGCAAAAGCATTTGGAGAGTGCACATGCACTGTCATCACAAGAGAGTTCTGCATTTCTTTAAAAATCAACACAGAAAACCCTCCAAAAAAGCCACAAAAGAACGTATCAGTATTGAAAATGCCATGGTGACATCATGAGGGGAGCCAGCAGATAAAAGGAATGAAGGTGACCCCATTGTCAGGTCGCCATTAGCAGTCCTGGCAGCAGTAGCCAGCTGAAAACATTGGTAGAAGTCAGATTCTTTCCCCAAAATGGAAAACTACCAATAAGACTGGTCTTGGTTGCAGTATCAGGGGTAGTGATGACCTGCAGAGATATGTCAATGTTGATGAAGATACCATAAGATTCCCTCATCCCATTCAGAGGGGACTGGCCGAAAAAAAATATGTAGATTCTCAAATCTGCTGCTTTGCCTCAGAAGCAAGCCATCAAGACTTGACCATATGCATGTGCTTGTAAATGGCATCCATGGTATGGAAGCTAGTGGGCTTGGGGCATTTTAGGAGCAATAGCAGAAGAAGACTCTCACTTCATTCCAACAGAGGACAACAGTCTGGCCAGTGTGAGGGTCTTTGAGGGCGTCAGTGGGGGCACATTTCTTCCTGTGACCAGAGTGGTCATTCTTGTTGTTGAAACCGAGACCACAGGTGCAAGTGGAAGGTATGCCAGGCAAAAGAAGACGACAGATCACAGAAAAGAAGAAGACATCAACAAGATGCCAAGAAAGGAAGTCAACAGGGGAACCCTGGAAAAAAAAGGGGTCTGTGCGAAGAAGATGCCTGAAAAGGAAGTCATGTCTAGGATTCCGAGCAGTGGATGATTCAAGAACTACTTTTATAAATTCTAATAAGACTCAGGAGCCATCACTGTCAGCATCACATGACAGAACTTATCTTATATATCACAGCTGTTGCAAACCCTTGCAATAGATTGGATATATAAGGCAAGGGTAAATTGCAGAGAACGTGAAAGAAAAAATACCTAACAATGAAGAGTTCAAAATGTGTAACACTAGTTAAAGGTATAATTCCTTACTGGTAGTGAGAATTGTCTGTCTGGGAGAAAAGGAAAAGGAAAATATACCCACACCCACGTCTTGTGCCCTCCCTGTGACACTTGTCAGACAGCCATTGCTTGGGAGCTTGCACCATATAGTGGTCACTGCTGTGATGAGATCAAGGGGGTCAGCACCCCGTGAAACTGGCTGTTCAAACTGCTTTTCTGTGATCCCCTGCAACATGTAGTGTTTTAAAGCTTGGTCCAGTCTGGTTTTTTAACCCCAAAAGTGGGCAACCAGACCACAACTGGTCTTCTCAAATCTGGAATTTGTCTGGACCACAACTAAGACTGATAAAGACCAGTCTGGAATAGTCCTGAAGTGGTTGCAACAGGTCCTGGACTGGTCTGGACATGATTATTCCATTTTGATATGGTGAACCAGATGTAGTATGGACTCCTACTGACTTGCAAACCATGCATTGTGTGTGTGCAGGAGAGCATGATACTTATATACCTCACCTATAGATATGATCGAGTCAATGGATGAAATAGAAAGGGCTCAACAAAGTATTTTCTCCACCCCTGTTGCCTGTTTCTTACTGACTCATGCAATACTTATTCCACTCACTGACCTCACTTTGCTTGGTCAGCTTGTTCCTCCCAACTGAACACTAAGTTCCTCTGAAATCAACATCTTCTGAGACTTCTTTTGAAGCCTGTTGAACTTTTCCATATCCTTGTCAATGACCACAACCATCTTCTTCACATCGCCATTCAGGCTGAGTGTTAGATTTGACATGTCCATATTGATATCTGAAAGGGCTTCTGCACCACTCTTCATAGCCTTTCATTTTGCCTTGCATGACATGCCAGATTTTGGCATGTTCACAATCATATGAGCTGTGAATGAGATACAGGTTAAATGTGGAGGTGTGGGTGAAGGTTTGACAAATGGCTCTGCACAGACCCCCAACCCAACATGCCTCATGCTCATGGTTCTTAATTGTGGGACTCTATTCTCTGATTTAGTTCATATTGTGTCATGCAAATCTCAATAGTGGCTGATGATGGCAAATAGTGTTCTGCTGTAAACACACATCCATGTCTCAGAGTGGCCAATCAACCAAGTTCAATGGAATGATCATGTCATCCTCATAGTCACGTGAAATCCATATATCAGTGTACATACAACATGAGCTGCAATTCACCACTGTTGTTCCATCACAGGAAATGATGACTGATGGATTTGCCATGATCTGACAAGTGTTGGATTGTGGCAAATATGTTCGATGTATTACATGCCATATGTAATTAGACCCGAGTTTGTCTCCTCTAGCGCCTTGTGACCTCTCCATTTGAGGAAGGATTCTGATAACATGGGTGAAAGGTGGGTGGGTGACTTGGATCTTGCCTGCATTGAAAGTCTCCATAAAGCGAGTAAGCAGAGCATCTGTGAAACCAAATTTTGGAATATATGGTAGGCTGTAAGAGATCAGCGGTTTCCAGCACAGTAGTCCTTTGTGAGTAAAGGCTAGAATGAAAGGTAATCTGGTGGAATGCGGTTCCCAAGGTTCCTAAGTCCGAGACCGTCCTGTTCCTTCAACCTTCTGGAGCAAAGAATTTCAAATGTACGACTTGAGAAATTATATAAGAAATTCCCCAAATTGTATCCCACTGTTTGTGATGTGCAGAATGGATGGTATCCCATTGCCAATGTCTGGGATGGATATTCAAAACTGCTGGATATTGTGAGCGATCTTGCTGATGAGATATCATGTCTGCTGTTGTACATGTTAAGTCAATGTGGTGTCTTGTCAGGTAATGTGGGGTAGTGTTAAAATTGTCAGGCCAACTTGACCTCCCATCCACTGCTTTGCACTTTGGTCCACACAGCAGCTACACTTAGTCCTTTTCCCAATCAGCCAATCCAACCCTGCCTAAGCTGTGTAGCATATCATTTTTAATATAACATCTAATATATCCAAACTGATTCCATGGTAGACTAAAAGAAAGGCTTCCAACTATCTTAAGCACCCTGCTTCTGACACTTTCAGTATTAACCAGGTTCTCAGCCACTATATTTTACTTCATATATCTTAAGCATTAAACAGACATTGAAGATTGCATTTTAGAATAACAACAGCTATAACAAAGAACTTTACAGTGAGGAAAGAAAAAAAAGAAGAAAAGAAAAGGAAACTATTCCTAATCCCTGGGCACCTTTCACTTCTGTTCTTTATAAGAAGACATCAGGTCAGCAACAGTGGACATGAATTCCAGCATCTGTTTGCTCTCCTTGGACAACAAGTTCTCTATGTTCACAATATGTAAACTAATTGTTGCTAGAGTCTGCTCCAGAAGCTTGTCACTTTGTTGTACAGCAGTGGCCACTTTCCCTCGCAGACGCCAAATAGAAAATACATCTGATTTTCTTCTTTATTAAATATAAGACAGAGAAGAAAGACGACATGACTCACCTTGGATGTTGCAATGTGTTTTCTAGAAGGCACAGTCCAATCAGGCCCACTTCTCATTCAAGCTTGAGATTTTGGTGGAGGCAAGAAAAAAAAAAGAGCAGTTGCAAATTGAGAAGACAGTGGCTTACCTTGGGTTCTTTGCCTTTGGGATCGGAGGTTTTCGAAGGGCCAGCATCATTATAAGTGTTTACTTTCTTCCAGGGTGCTACATTATCCTTTTCTACATGTCTCCTCTTTTCCAAAACCACCACTTTCCTGTCATTCCCGTCTTTCCAGGAGTATCTAAAGTGTAAACCAATAAGCTATCTTAATCCCTTTTTAAAATATTAGAGACTCACCTGCACCATCTGGGGGGACATGGTTAATGCGTTTAAACTTACTGTATTATAACAGGTTTTAAGGATGTGCAATAGGAAAGTGTAAAATAAGTTACTTACCTGATGTTGGAAGCACTTTCCACCAGAAATCAGCACCCTGGAGCTCCAAGAGCATGTCTTGTCCCATATTGACAAATTCTGTGCTGGTTGCCAGCTCATCATCTTTATGCACCTCATCAAACTGGAGGGTTTCAATATTAAAGCTGCCTCCATAGTGTTGCCATAGCATTTTGGTTAGGCTTCCCAGGATCCTCAGGTGTGGAGAAGCCTCAGAAGGTGCGGAAATGTGGTCCTAAAGGTATAATGAAATGTGAACTTCACAAAACTTGAATTAGTATCACTTACCAACTCTTTGTTGAGGTTATTCCTCATCCACTTAGCCCAGACTTCTTTAGGTCCATCAATATGAGGAACAATAGCAAGAGTGGCCTGTACACAGACCGCAGTAAGGAGAGCATTGCTATTAACTTGGTATAACACATCCATGGCAGGATTGAAGGCGTATTGTTCCATGTGTGTCACACAGCTAGTCTGGATGAGTGGAGGGTTACTTAAATCTGATTGTTCATTTGTGGTACTCCATTATTACATAATCAATACCAGCTTAAATAAACTTAGCTCAAGCATCACGACCCAATTCATCACTCACCACACTACTCCGAGTTCAAATATCTTAGTGCAGTCCTTAATGATATCAATGACTTCCTGGTGGAAGGGGATGTCATACTGAGCACAGTGGATAAAGACTTTCTCAAAGTGAGTAAGGGGCTCTTGACTGATTTGTCATACTGAAGGCTTTTCTAGTCTCTATGTGATTGGATAGTCCAGGTCATAGGCTATAACTGTGGAAAGAGTTCTGTACCCTTCACATGGCCAACAGAGTCCTGTGGCGCTAACAGGGCATTCAAGTGGCTAGAGGAGAGGAGGAAGAAGAGGGTTGGGAATAGTGAGTGACTGTTTTTGTCACATATAAAAGCTGTGTTAACCATCTTACCATTGTTTAGCCAACCTGGGTGTGTCTTCAACCAGCAGTGTTAGATCCAAGGCAAGCCAGAATGGTGTCAGACCGGCGGTGAGCTTCTCTTTGTAGAATATAGAATCAGTACTAGGGAAGCGTCACTTGGATGTACAAGAAGACAAACCTCCAGCTCGCTCTGAGAAGAGGAAGAAGACTATTGTTGAATTCTACTCAGATTGACTCTTAGGGCTCTTAGAGGGATGATTAGACCTCCCTGCTTTGGACAATGCCCTCCACTTCCTTAGATGCAGCATATCAATGGTTGATGTGGGTGCCACCATGAAGCTGCTGAATTTCCATGTGGATTATATAAATATGGTGTCTGATAGAGAGGATGTGAAGGAGGGGCTGGAACTCCTATCTGTCACCATCAAATTCAGACATGCCACTATACCTAGATGTGTTCCAGTTTCATATCTTCCAAATGTTAGTTATGTTGAAATAGAATATTGATGTTGAAATTATATAAATATGAGATGTAATGCAAAGACCTACTTCTCACTTCTTCATGGTGTAGATGCGTGTTCAACACCATAGAGGAAATATGGCTCATAACATTAACATTTGATGTCAGCAAGTTTGAGGCCATGACGCTGGGCAGCCTGCTATTCAAAGTAAGTCCATTGAAGTACAGCATTCACAATGTTACTTAGGCAGTGTCTCATGGAGATATATAACCTATATATTCTATAGTACATATCCCATCCTAACATCCATATATTATATGCCCCCTCATACTCCACAACTTGGAACCATTATAGATACTGTATAATACAGCATGGACAGCAGGCCAGGCATATGTCAAATACAAACCTTACTCTAGCTCATGTTGAATGTAGGTCAAGCATGGGTTGGATATAGGTTGAGCATAGGTCAAATATAGGTTGGGCAGAGATTGAATATTGGTTGAATATAGAGGTTGAACATAGGTTAAATACAAACCCAGGTCTAGCATTAGATCACGCATAGGTTGTATTTTAGGGGGGTTCAGAAATGCGGGATACAGCTTGTTTTCCATTCATTATACATGTATTTTAGTCATTTCGCAACAGCATTGTATGAGTAAGGGGTCATTGGAAACCCAGAAGATACCCTGATCCCACCAGTGGTATCACACATTTTGAGACCCCCCCTCCCCTCCCAAAAGCAAAGCGCAGTACATGCCCTCCAAAACATGCTTTAACCAGGGGTTAACCCATCTCATTTACAAAAAATATAGTAGTATTCTACATGATTGAAACATATGTCTATCCAATGAGCCTATGCAACAAGCCTTTCAGAGCACATGTTGGCCTGGAGTCCCACCAGTTCCCTTCATCTAGCTCTGATTTGGCGTCTATAACCTTCAGTCCTGCCTTGCTAGTGAGTTTATCAATGATACACATTGCTGCCTTCCATTCATGCCCAATTTCCTGTGCCATAGTGTCTTTCTCATGCATGGCAGGCATCATTTCCAAGTTATCCTGTTTCTTGTAATCTTGTTCATTTTCCATGAGGACTTTTCTTCAATAGAATTTCCCTGTCAATACAATGACGATAAGGGCATTCTGGGATCATGGATGCAGGGACCTATGTGTTGCTTGTTGTGCAAGGATGGGAAGCCCATATACCATCCATATGACATAGTGCTGAATGGACAGATGTTTGGCATTTGTCGCATTGCAACCCCTGTCACCCTGGGGATTTTCCTGCAATTATATAAGGTGGAAAGATATGTGAGGTACATTGTGAAATAACATAGAAAATGGCCACCAGATGTCACACTGGGTGGCTGAATGCTGTATATGCATGTGTTCGTGAGGTCCTTCAGTATGTAGATCATAGTGATGTACAGTATGTCACCTTGTCGCATGACCAGCACTCCAAAGGGGACATCTGGAAGACTTAGCTCAAGGGCTTCCATAAACAGCATGTCCCAGGCCTTGAACAGAGTCTTCTGACTAGCCCCACCCTTGCCAGGGGTGTCGATGTATACCCATATCTTACTGCCCGACTGTACAGATGTGTATGTACATAGGCCTGAGGTGTCATGATGTGGATATGTGAGAAAGCAGCCATGGGTCATCAGATCCCAGCCTTGGACCCTCTCTGAGTTCCTGGAGATTGCCTGTACAGTGGCATAGGTCTTGATATCATTGTCCCCCATTTGTGGGAGATGGACAGTGTTCATCATCACGGACCTTGTGTGTGGCCTGAATGTGCATTAGTGTATTTGGAGTATTTTGTGGAACCAGGTAACTGACCTTACAAATATTGGTATGTCCAGCTGAAGATTAGGAAGATCCAATAGGTTCATGCAGTCCCTGGGGTCACCTGTATGGTGATGAACCTTTCAAGAGTAACCGTAGAGTGGATATTAGAAATGTCCCCCTTTGAACTCCTTCTGTGTTGCTTGTTATGCACCACCACATCTGCTACATCAGTTAGATGTGTCTCTACAGCACACAATGAAGGTCACATACTCTGGACCACTACGGATTGGGTCAGTGTTGGACGATACATTTGTATCGCCTCTATGCTGAAGGCCAGTGGTGGGTTAGGCTCCCAACCATGCACCATAACTGTGCACCTCTTTCATAGTACATCCTGAATCTTGAATATGTTCTTAGATATTCATTTTGTTGCCAGTGAGCTCGTCCTCAAGGTTCATATGCCCAATTCATGGATTCATTGGGTGGCTTGGGTGGTGATGCTGGATGTGGGAATGCTGGAGGTGCATTATTGTTGTTCTGTGAGGTGGCAATTCACCCCCCTCTTTCATGGTGAGCACTGCCTAAAAACAATGTTTGAATTAAGCACCAGCATCTGTAACTCCATAGATCACCATTCCCAAATTCATGGGTCCTCAAAGAGTGCATGCAATGCAGTGTTGCATTGGAAGAATCCCCTGCATGGCTCAACAACAGTAGCATGGCTGGCCTGGCAGGGGTCCTGAGAGATGTAGTTGACATAAAAAGACATTTAAATTGGCTTGTCTGGCTTACCTGGGTTGGGGCATCAATAGTCTGAGCCAGCAAGGGTTAGTAATTCAGAGTGCAAAATAGAGGACATATGGAGATGACCCAGCAGGCAGCAGTTGGTGTGGTTTCACAAGCAAGGGTGATTTGTCAGTTCAACTTAACAATGGCAGAATAAAGAAATGAGAAGTAAGCCCCACCCAAGCATGCCATGGTTCAACTTCACAAGGGTGTGGATGGAAAGGAAGAGGAGATAAAGAGGTACATAGATAGCATACCAAAGCATGCATGGACAATTAAAAAAAAAAAGCTAACCTAAAATATTTGTCAAGTGTTACTTGTGACAATGAGTCATGCCAACCATACACCTTGGTAGCAATAGCCCTGTAGGTGCCTTGTATACCTGGATTGGGAAAAATATGGTGTGGACAGGAATGAAGCATGCTTGGGCCAAATCTGAAAGTAGCCTATGCCTGCATCTTGGGATTCTAATAGGTGGGCTTGAATCCACACTCAACCCAATGAAATAGCCTGCCTGCCAGGGTAGTACTGAGTGAATGACTGCCTGGTTTCATTGGGCTGAATGGAGACATTGTTGTGGCAAATGGTATCAGATGGAACTAGGATGGTCAATCCAGGGGGAAACTGGTGTTGAGAGCTGAAAGCTTGTGAGGGCGACTAGCCAAGCAAAAGGAGCAACTCAGGACAACTTTGGAGTCCACTATGAGTAACCGAGATAACATTGAGACAGATGGTAAGGAGATACAGACCTGAAGTCCACTGTGAGTAACCAAGGAGGAGGATAATGGACTTCCAGGAAGTAAGTGTGCGCATCAAGTCTCTGCATAGGTAATACTGCAAGATAGAAGGGTAGAAAGTCCAACCAAGTTGGGGGATAGGAAAGTCGACCATGAGGAATTGAATAGTTAGAAGTCAAATAGAGCAGTGGAAAGTAAGTAAATGAGGTGTGGAATCACAAAACCTACCACCAAGACAGCTAAAGCCAAAGCCCCTGCATCAAGTTGAATTCTGCTCATGTCCCAGCCCTTGATGGCCAATCATGCCTTGAACAGGTATGCAAAGCTTTGAATCCTTGTGAATTCTCGTGGATCCAAGTATTGATATAAACCTAGCTGGGTCAAATGCCTGCACGTCTTGAGAAAGCACCTCGACCTACGCTATTCAAGGCTCCTGGTATGGCTTTCGTCCTCTGCTTTATGAAAAGCAGCATGAATAAGATGCGAGAATTCCCACGCATGGGGTTGACTCCCGTGACGCAATCCCACTGCCTCAAGTCTCTGTCGGCATTCAAGTTCTGTCTCATGGGTGTTCCATTGCTCCTACATCTTGTGGTGGCCCCCCACATGCTATTGACCATGCAATCCCACTGTTTCAAGCCTCTGTTGCCATTTCATCTCATAGAGGTTCTATTGCAATTCTATCTCATAGAGGTTCTGTTGCCCCTTTGTCTTGTGGAGGTTTTGTTGTTCCTGTGTTTTGTGAAGGCACCATGCACATGATTGACTACACAACTCACTTGTCCCATTAATCTATTGCAGTCAGCACATCAAACATAAAGTCATCCCATTGGATGCACCTGCCCCTCCACAAGCCCGCTCACCCTCTAACTCAAGCCACCATATGAGTGTGTCAAACACACCCAATCTTTGTTAAGTCAATTACCTAGCTCAAACTGCCTTGATGTGCAAGAGGGGGCGACAGTACATGTTGTCTGTGCAGTGAATGTGTGGGAGCCATGATAAGTGATGTGAATGGTTAGAGCGAGTGTTGACACAATGGATCAGTTCATTTGATATTAGACTGGATGGGACATGCCAAAGATGAGTTCGCTGGACATGTTCACGCTAGATGAGCAGGGTCATTAGCTGGTGTTACCTGAGTCACCTGAGCAACCGAGACAGCCTGTGTGGCATGGTGTTGTGAGGGGAGAGGTGCAGCAGATGGCATTGGAAATGTTTGATATTGTGCCAATTGGAAGAGTTGTGTCTCGACAACAGCAACAATCTGTGGAGTGCTGCTGCTAGTCCGAGTTCAAGCTGATGGACGATGACATGCCTAGTGATGGATAGTAGCAACAATCTGTGGAGAGTAGCCAGTCCGAGTTCAAGCTGATGGACGACAACATGGCTAGCAATGGACGGTAGCACAGTATCATGTATGGGATGCATTTACCGCAGTTGTATGGACATGTGTATATTTGCGGGAATTTTGATGAAAGGTGCATGCCAGTTGCCATGATTGAACCAGGGAAACCCCCTAACTTGGGTGACTTCATCATTTCTGGTGTCAAGACGGTGGACCCATTGATGCATACAGGCCATTGCACTGAACATGTGTTGACTGTGCGTGCTGATTTTCCCACTACCTCACAGTGTTCATGCGTAATACATCAAAGATAATTGCTATCACGTGCACTGGTCCCACATTCTCGAGGTAGTGTTTTCTTCCGTGGGCGAGGGGTTGCTGTTACTCAATGTAGGTATTTACTGCTACTACACTTTGGGGAAGAATACTGACACACTAGCGAACAGTGGGATCAGAGGAGAATCATTTGATTTGGATGGACTACCGACAAACAGTTGGTAGTACTCAATGAAGAGGGTATCTATCAATTATACGACCTCCAGTGCGACTAGAGTCTAGACTAGTGTGTTGCAAAGGGCCGTTTTTGAGAGTATCCCCATCTCTGAATGGCTGTTGCCTCTACATGACCAGGGGTCCAAACATTAATGTGCTACATGGGATTAACCACTTGGGGTCCGGTAAGTCAAGTTATAGTACACAGGAGGAAACTTATTCCCCACTGCTTTTCCAGGACCTCATACATACATATATAAAGCTGCTATCTTCATTCCCTGTCCTAGTCTCTTGTCTTTTTTGGCGATGGCTGGTGACTCTAACAGTGATGATGCCCCTATGTCTGATGCATCTGTGGGCCAAAACTGAGGGCCCTCTACTGCACTACAGCTGGGACCCAGAAAGAAGCTGTTTGTAGGATCCCTCATGCTTATGGTCACTACTGACCACCATCTACGGCCTGCAGGACCACACAGAATCCATTAGTCCACCACAGGCGCCATTCTGGGAGAGCAGTCCATGCATTCTGTAGCATCCAGACCTTGGTCACTAATGGTTTGCAAGTCATGGCTAATCAAGAGGCAGAGCCTTTAGATCTATCCACAGTGTACATGATACTCCTCTCAATGGATTGATTAACCTCTTACTATTCTACATGGCTACACACTGCACCCCCCTAGTATCTACAATCCCTCTACTCCCGTTCAGTCTCCCTCACTCCTCCCAGAGCCTATCAACTGGGAACAGATTCCTGTCATTCACTGCCAATCACCACTTCCTCGCCCTCACACCTCCAACAATGGCTCCTCAACTGCTGTTGAGTCTATTGATGGTATACTCTATTAAGCTTTTTTACCATCTGAGGTCTCAGACATTATCAGAGAGCGAGTACAATTGGGTCTACTACAAAGGAAACAAGAGAGACATCGTGAGGAGATCTGCCAGAGAGTCATTGAGGCTCGTAAGCATATTGAAGCATGTCTACAGCTTCTCAAGAGACCTCCACGCCCCCATCCTTATCCTCGCATTAATTGCCACAGGACTCACAGTCCTGCTCCTCCCCCTGTTACAAACGCTACAAGACTCTACCATTTTTCCCCTATTTTTCCCTATTTTTCCTGAGTCCCTACACCCGGTTTCGCATATAGCCCCTATCTCTAACCCCTATCACCCGAAACCCTTCTCATATCCTCTGGGTCTAGACTGCTCAACCTCATGGCTGCCTCATGCACCTCAGTGCACAGCCCAGACAGTCACACCTAGTCATCTACCCCAGATCCGCGCTGCCGCACCTCATGCTCGCCTCGTGGCAGCCATAGTGACTCACATTGACTCCTCGCCTCATGGGACGTGCCCCTCGCACTGCCCCACCTCATGTACTTCATCTTGGAGTACCTGATGAGTCGCTCTGA